>SDVV010010419.1:0-16262 GCA_016164225.1 Gammarus roeselii
ATATGCTTGTCTATCTGCATGTCTACATGCATGTCTATATGCATGTCTGTATGCATGTCGATATGCTTGTCTGTATGCATGTCTGTATTCATGCCTGTATGCATGTCTGTATGCAAGTCTCTGTGCATATTTGTGTGCATGTCTGTGTGCATGTCTGTGTGCATGTCTAATTGCTTGTCTAATTGCTTGTCTGTGTGCATGTTTGTGTGCATGTCTGTGTGTATGTCTGTATGAATGCCTGTATGCATATATGTATGCATGTCTATATGCTTGTCTATGAACATGTCTGTATGCATGTCTATATGCATGTCTGAATGCGTGCCTGTGTGCAAGTTCATATGCATGCCTGTATGCATGTCTGTGTGCATATCTGTGTGCATCTATGTGTGCATGTCTGTGTCAATATCTGTGTGCATGTCTGTGTGCATGTCTGTGTGCATGTACACTGTATGTGTGCATGTCGATATGCTTGTCTGTATGCATGTCTGTATTTATGCCTGTATGCATGTCTGTATTCAAGTCTCTTCGCATATTTGTGTGCATGTCTGTGTGCATGTCTGTATTCATGCCTGTATGCATGTCTGTATGCAAGTCTCTGTGCATATTTGTGTGCATGTCTGTGTGCATGTCTAATTGCATGTCTATGTGCATGTTTGTGTGCATGTCTGTGTGTATGTCTGTTTGAATGCCTGTATGCATGTATGTATGCATGTCTATATGCTTGTCTATATGCATGTCTGTATGCATGTCTGTGTGCATGTTCATATGCATGTCTGTATGCATGTCTGTGTGCATATCTGTGTGCATGTCTGTGTGCATGTCTGTGTGCATATCTGTATGCATGTCTGTGTGCATGTCTGTGTGCATGTCTGTGTGCATGTCTGTGTGCATGTCTGTATGCACATCTATATGCATGTCTGTATGCATGTCTATATGCATGTTTGTATGCATGTTTATATGCATGTCTGTATGCATGCCTGTGGGTTTGTCTGTATGCTGGTCTGTGTGCATGTCTGTGGGCATGTCTGTGTGCATGTCTGTGTGCATGTCTGTGTGCATGTCTGTATGCATATCTATATGCATGTCTGTATGCGTGTCTCTGTGCATGTCCGTGTGCATGGCTATGTGCATGTCTGTGTGCATGTCTGTGTGCATGTCTGTGTGCATGTGTGTGTGCATGTCTGTGTGCATGTATGCGTACATGACTGTGTGCATGTCTGTATGCATGTCTGTATGCATGTATGTGTGCATGTTTGTGTTCGTGTCTGTATGCATGTCTATGCATGTCTATATGCATATCTGTATGCTTGTTTGCAAGTATGTCTCTCCCCCTAGTTAGGAGGGTGAGTCAGTTAGGCTGACGCAGAAGGGGGAGGCGCCCAATCTCCCTGCCGATATATATATATATATATATAAATATATATATATATATATGTGTGTGTTAAAATAAGGATGGATATGAATCGATCTCGATTTGGATGTATGGATATTGGGGATATTGATGGATGGATGGATGTGTATTGGTGGATATGGATGCACGAATGTGTATGTCTGGACGGATGGATATGATTCGATGGATATGAATGAATGGATATGGATGAATGAATATGTATTGATAGATATGTAAGGATGAATATGTACGGATAGATATGTATGGATGATAAGTTCGGATGGATATTTTTGGATGTGAATGAATTGATATATACGAATGCATGCGGTTATGTTAATCGATTGTGCGAACGAAACGGTGGCCCACGAGAGAGGCCTGTGACGAAAGTAATTTCGAACCTTTTCTTTGCTAATTCAATTTGTCCACTTGATGTTGATAATCTCATGTTATAGTTAGGAATTGAAACAAAAAACTGGACGATGAAAAACGAAGACTTAATATAAATAATAAATGTGTCGAAAGTATTCGCTGATAAACTATCAATTCGGCAAATTTCATACGTTCAATCTACCTATTTGAAAAATTCAAATCCTCGTAAATTAAAATTAACCGTTAAACTAATGTATTTGCTTGAGCAAGCTGGTGTTGTGTATGAAGGAAATTTGAGTTGCACTAGAACACTTACGACAAAAAATAAAAGATAACCAAAATCGTTTTGATTATCATTGGCATATTTCGTGAATACTTTTTAAACTATTGCAACATGATGCATAACTTGTTATCAGATTTGTGTAAGTGTTTTTGCCTGAAAGTTTTTTATCATGAATTGTTGACCGAGAAAAAATGGTTTCGCGTTTCGACAGCTCATGCAGAGCATTGGAGTATTATCACATTGGAGTACAAACATTTTCTACCTCGTGGTTAATTAGAGACTTGCAATACTAAAAGTGTTTGACCGTTCCCCTGATCCATTGGAACACCGTATATTGTCGCTATCTCTGATTTGACGAATATGACCGAATTGTCTGACAGCCTCATGACCGGGCAGATAATTTGTTCCTTCAAATTACCAGCCATATCCATGAGGTTTGATAAGATGCCTGATGCAAGTATTGGATCCGTTGTTTAGAACGGAGAAATCTATGTAGCTGTTTGAATAACGGATTTTTTAAGTGGTCTTGGCTATCACAGGGTAATATTTTTGTGTCCGTCATCATGACTGATTAAATGAACTTTTCTGTTGCTTAGAACAGATAACTCAATACAGCTGGTAAGACAACAGAGGTTCTCTGTTGATACCGACAGATAATGAAGGGTTGTCTGGTAATGCGACGGATGCCCTGAAAATGTTCGGTTTAGTAACTGACTACACGTTTTTATTGTCAGAATACCGGTTAAACTCGACGTTGAAGCAGACAAAGCGTAATAATCAGTTGAATAAACGGAAGAGCCCCGCTACACCCACAGAATTTTTCCTGTTCAATCAGTTAATAGAACGGATATTTTTCAGAACGTCTGTCATAATGACGCACTGTCTGCGGTGTAATGTCGGGATACGCATAATCATCTGTCGGCATCAACAGAAAAAGTCAGTTGTTTGGACAGCAAATGTGTCCAGACTTGTCGTTTTACATTAACGGATATCGACATTTTATCCGTTTGTTTAAGAAAATATTGTCTGTTGAATTCAACAGATGAAAAAAACGTGTCCGGCCAATGAACTGCCAGACACTTCCGTCAAAATGCCGTCATTATTTTTAACAGTGTGCTGGTAAATAGCGTCATACGGTTGTCACAGTGTTTAGTAAATAAATCCTTACTGTAAGCTCTATCCTCAGTAAAATTTGAAGATGTGGTGAACCCGTTGTGAATTGGTTTTATTAGGTTCCACGTAAGCTACCGTCAGATCCAGCGGGTGGGGTATCACCTGTAATAAATATGTTAACACATAAAAGAAGTACGACCTATATTATTCAGTCTTCGAGACTGTCTTGGCTTGACCCTCACTTGTCCAAAACCTGTATTGTATAACTCCTGTAAATGAAGATGCATTGTAGGTGTTCCCGTGTCTAAGTACTACGCCATCATGCCAATGCAGAAACACAATTGCTGAGGTTAGGATCCTATTCCATCAAACATTGTGAATTAAGTTCTGAAAATATTTCGGCACATTTGGTGATTCGCCATATTTTTTTGACCTTCTTCCGGTTGTTGACTGATGCATTTTTTTCAACTGAGATTAGCGTTATATTCCGGTACCACCCGTTTCATATTAATAACGATCTATATTTTATATCTCTCCTGGAATTTTTAGGTCTGAATAACGTTTCTTATGGCTACCGATTTTTCGTTATAATACGAAATTCCGGAGAAAATTAATATTACGGCACTTCCGAATTAAAATTCATTTGCAGAAACGTTGAACGTATTTCAACATCCCAGAATACAATAAAAGGTTACAAATGATCATCAGCTCAATATTATAAATACTTTTCTATTCAAATGAAAAAGGGCTCAATTATCAACAAATCAAACAGCTCTTCGGAAACAATTCAACAGCATTTCAAGGCGCTTCCTCTGTTCATCTTGAATGAAGCGATTTGAAATGCTCCCTTCAACAATGAGCATATATGTTCAGAGGCAACATGTTTCACTGAGTCCAAAGCACCAACCTCAAAAACCATGCACGAAAATTACGTCAGTGTATTCTATTTGCAATGGGACGGCAAATTTTCCGTAATAAATTTTCATCGACAACCGGCACCAGAATCGCCGAACCGGCCTAACCGAAGCATTCTATTTCTACATTCAATGTAGAGCAAAACCAATTTTTCAACGTATTTTGTTCAGAACCGCCCCGTAGAAATCGGACAATGCAACGAAGATTTGTACCTGTATAAGTGCTGTATCTTTCACAACCGGGTCTTCTTTTAATCACTGGCTCGATGCCTGAACGTTTTGCGTTTTGTATATAAGCTAATATTATAATAAACCAGATACAATTGCACGTGTGGTGCAACCCTAGAGTCAAATAACTCATGGGCTGCTCAAATCCGCTATTTTTAGTAACAGTTTTGGGCAGTGGCGCAATCGAATCGTCTATTGATGATGATTTGGTTCCAAGAAATGCAGGTCTATAAAGAATGCACCCGTTTCACATAATTATTAGTGATATATTTGCTGAACTGCCTTCTTGCTAAACGTGTTTCTCGATACAGCATCGTGTCTTTCTCGGAGGTCTTGTTGAAAATAATGTTTCTCGGTATAGCACCGTTGCTTTCTCAGACGTCGTCTGAGATACAGCATTGTGTCTTTCTTAGTTTTTTTTTGCTACAAGTGTGTCTAGATACAGCACTGTGTCTTTCTCAGAATAATTTTTGCTACAAGATTGTCCATATGCAGCATCGTATCTTTCTCAGTTTATATTTCAAGTGTGTCTCGGTAAAGCACCGTTTCTTTCGCAGAGGTCTTTTTTATACAAGTGTGTCTAGATACAGCACCGTGTCTTTCGCAGAGGTCTTCTTTCAACAAGTGTGTCTAGATACAGCATTGTGTCTTTCTCAGTGGTTTTCTTACTGTAACTTATTTGTCAACTTAACATGATTTTTTTCCGATTTTGGCCCCTTTTCAATGTGTGAATGTTGTTAATGTTAATAGTACAGTAGCAAATTACAACATGTAATCAAGCTGTCAATGGTTTAATATTATTCATAGTCGAAAATATTGTTCGACATCTCTTACGAGTTATAAACAGCCTATTTTTTTCAGTTTAATTTCCAACAGCATCAACTCATTTTGCGTTGAAGATCACAGTACTCCCCACTTCTGCCTTCTTAGAAATACATAACAGTACGTGCATTAACATCCCTGAAGGCTTAGAAAACTTTTATATTCACCACTGTAATTTACGTACCACTAAATAAATAGTGTATTAATTCACCCGTTTGATAGGGTGAGTCTGTGCATAACATCATATTTTTCGCACTAAATTTCATTGAGCAATTGTATACAAGCTAATAGATGAATAAACCAAACACAATAGCACACGTGGTATGTTGAAAAAGGACGGTAGTGGAGTTATTTAATTCTAGGGTGGCTCAAATCCGATTGTGCCCTTATTGCAGTGCTAGGACCTGTTTATATCGATAAATTGACTAATTAGTTGTCAATTTATCATTATAATTAGGTTCAACTTCTAACCATACACAACTACCGGGTGTACATATACCATGCAAACTTGAATTATCTTACAATATTTTTTAGTTAAAACTTAGTTTGCCAAACAATCACCCGATATCCGATTCAGCATACCTTGGTTATTACCAAAAGTGCTTTATAATAATAAAGTTTTCCTCGTCACAACAAAACAATTTTGCCAGTGTTAAGAATATATTCTAAGTCGATTAGGAGATCCCATAGGCAGTATATAATGAGATAGTTTGAACTAACGAACTGCGTGTTGCACACGCAAACATTGTCGGTAATTAGCCAAAAAAGTGACCTATAGAAAAGTCTGACCTCGGATGAGGGCATCGATGGATTCGTATAGTAATAACGATAAAAAATAGCGAAATATTTCTAGAAATGGATAGGTGTTATTCTATTGCAGTGTATATCCTGAAGGAGGAATGCACTAACATTCACACCTGTCTAGTAAAAAGTATACGCGTATATAGAAGATTTTTTTTGGACTACCCTTAATTTATTTTGATGAAATGTGCATGTAATCTAGATTTCATAATCGCCACTGAACCTCTCACAGGGCACCGCCTATGGTCAAAATAGAGGTAGGGAAGAAAAATTAATATGGCTGACAATAGCGCAATAGACTGGATGGAACTCAATAATGCGAATTCATCTTCTCATTGATAAAAATATACGAACTCTGGCAGATGATCGACTTATCGCATAAGTAATAAGGATATATAAACTCATACGATTTAATTGGACTTATTTATTGGGCTACTAATGTTCGAGTTTGTATGTTATATTGATTTGATTTAAAATTCTTATAGCCTACCGTGTGGCTACTACTTGTTCGAAAACTTCAGAATTTTAAACAAAATTAACGATAATTATAAATCGAATATTGAAAAAATCAATATAATTTTGAAGAGACGAATGAATGCTCATAAATTGCATGCTAAACGTGATCATGAACAAAAACTTCATAGAAAGGATTAAGATTCAATGAACAGTAGAGTCAGTGTCCCATTAAATCTAAAATTAAAGGAAAGAAATATCCTGATTGATAGCATTTGTACTGCGAGGTCATTACCTGTAAATCCGACTAGGAAGGGACTGTCGGTGAGCGGATTTACCTTACTGTTATTTTAGGAATGAGGCCTCTCTGCTGTGTGGCAAACAATGAACAAATTCCAACCCTTAGATCGATGGAATCGTGCCATCTTTTTCAGTCATATCTACTTGTGTTTGTATCTTCAGAAGGCTTGAAGAATACAACTAAGAGAATTTCATCTCTCCCTCTGCCCTCCTTGGATTGTACCGTCTGGTTTATATATTCGTGTTCGTGCGATCCGATCAAAGTCATTGATTTTCAGGTGCTTATGACAGAGCTGCTTGCCGGAAATTACCCTGCGTTCATACTGGTAAAGCAAATTACACCTTTAAAACGAGAGATTGTTTCAATTTGAAGTACTTGCAGTATTTAACATTGGATCGTACTGAATATATCTATGTACTTTTAACTACTCCGGTTATGGAACAACATAGTAGGGGTATATATTATTGTTCTCCTCATTTTTTGTGTAGACAGTCGCACCCACCTTTCCTCCAAGCAACCGGTTCTGAAATACAAAATTCTCGTTTTCAGGCGTTGTGCGTCCTATCGCCGTGCGATGCGAATCCTTGTATGTCATATCGCCATATGATGCGACGCCGTGTGCGTCATATCGCTGCGTGATGCGACGCCATGTACGCCATATCGCCACATGATGCGACGCCGTATACGTCATATCGCTGTGTGATGCGACGCCGTGTACGTCATATCGCCACATGATGCGACGCTGTGTGCGTCATATTGCCGTGTGATGCGACGCCGTGTACGTCATATCGCTGTGTGATGCGGTGACGTGTACGTCATATCGCCATATTATGCGACGCCGTGTACGTCATATCGCCACATGATGCGACGCCGTGTACATTCAGGAGATCTATTTTCCCCAAGCCGAGGTTACGTCGCTGCGGTGTTCTGTTTGAAACTCTCTTATGTCTGTATGTGTCGTGGTTGTGTCTATGTCACTGCCATGTCGTGGTTGTGTCTCTGTTACTGCCATGTCGTGGTTGTGTCTCTGTTACTGCCATGTCGTGGTTGTGTCTCTGTTACTGCCACGTCGTGGTTGTATCTCTGTTACTGTCATGTCGTGGTTGTGTCTCTGTTACTGCCATGTCATTGTTGTGTCTCTGTTACTGCCATGTCGTGGATGTGTCTCTGTTACTGCCATGTCGTGGTTGTGTCTCTGTTACTGCCATGTCGTGGTTGTGTCTCTATTACTGATATGTCGTGGTTGTGTCTGTTACTGCCATGTCGTGGTTGTGTCTCTGTTACTGTCATGTCGTGGTTGTGTTTCTGTTACTGCCATGTCATGGTTGTGTCTCTGTTACTACCATGTCGTGGTTGTGTCTCTGTTACGGCCATGTCGTGGTTGCGTCTCTGTTACTGCCAAGTCGTGGTTGTGTCTTTGTTACTGCCATGTCGTGGTTGTGTCTCTGTTACTGCCATTTCGTGGTTGTGTCTCTGTTACTGCCATGTCGTGGTTGTCTCTGTTACTGCCATGTCGTGGTTGTGTCTCTGTTACTGCCATGTCGTGGTTGTATCTCTGTTACTGCCATGTCGTGGTTGTGTCTCTGTTACTGCCATGTCGTGGTTGTCTCTGTTACTGCCATGTCGTAGTTGAACCACGTCAATGCGACTGTAATGAGCTGTTCCCTTGTCGTCCATTCCACACTTGATCTCTAGAAGAGATCCATCCTAAAAACCTACCTCGCGGCAGGCTGTACACCTGATACTCCATGAGCGGAGCAATAACATTCAGTAGAGAAATCGATCTCAAGCAAACAAAGAAGCCCAAGATTACTACAAAAACAAGGGGAGACCTTAATTATTTTGTGCCATTTCTTTAGTGCAGCAGTTGTAACCAACAAATGTCAGGAAGTGCGGTTTGCAATGTCCAAATCGTTTTTGATTTTTTGTGATGTTCAAAACAGGTGATTTTTTATTCATATTTTCAATGAAGGTACTTGCAGACTTCACTCTGACTGAGTTGCGACCGCGATTTGTTTCTGCTTTTCTGTCTCAATGCACAATAAATATTGCAAGACGTAGAAGAAGGTATACTGCGGACCACAATAGTGTGGCCTTACATCAACCGTATGAGGCTCAATCCAGAATAAACCGGTCATGCACTGCGACTTATGTATTTTTGGATAAGCAAATAAAAAAGTAAGTGAACGGTTTCATCGGTCTTTGTGTTAAATGCGATCATTGATTGGATATTATGACATGAAATAGAAACAGTTTTCGATATCTCAACCTTATTTCCCCTGCATGTATTCAAGACGTCAATAACTATTGTCAACATTATATCAACATTATAACTTGCCCATGGTCAAAGTTTGAAGTTGCTGACAAAATTCTCTGCTACATTGTAATTTGATTCTGGATGTATTAACTGAAACCCTAGTTCCTTATTATTAAAATGAATCGAGGGTTGAAAGACCGCCGAGAAATTTTACGTTAAATGCGATTTTTTTCCTAGTCCGCATTTATTCTTGAAACAGCTGGGCACAAACAGAGAAGAGAGCCGCATAGTGACATGGCTTTCAGAGCGATCCCACGGGCCTCACAGTCTCTCCGACTTATGCTCCCACAAAGCGACGAAAAAGATTGTTAAGAAATATAATCTTGGTAGCCTCTGCAATTAAATTCGATGATTTAAAGGGAACTAGCGATAAGCTTGTACAAGAGTGACTGACTACCACGAACATGAATGTGTGACTGACTACCACGTCTGTGAATCTGTGAATGACTACATGAACGTGAATGTGTGACTGACAACAACGTCTGTGAATCTGTGAATGACTACCACGAATGTGAATGTGTGACTGACTATCACGTCTGTGAATCTGTGAATGACTACCACGAATGTGGATGTGTCACAGACTACCACGTCTGTGAATCTGTGAATGACTACCACGAATGTGAATGTGTCACTGACTACCACGTCTGTGAATCTGTGAATGACTACCACGAATGTGAATGCGTCACTGACTACCACGTCTGTGTATGTGTCAATGACTACCACGTCTGTGAATCTGTGAATGACTTCCACGAATGTGAATGTGTTTTCTCAGATGCAGATGCAGCCTACATTTGGAATCTCTTTATGGTTTGTAACGAGACCCTCTTGACCATCGATAGGACTGATTTGGTGGCAAGCTTAAGTTGCAGTGTTATCTGATTGCAATTAATTATTTTCCTAATACCTAAAATATTGAACTATCGAGCATATTCAATTACTCTTTTCATCTAAAGGATCAGCTGTTTTTCTGTAAATAACAAAAGCACAAATAAGAGAACACTATGTTATGCACATTTTACGATCATTATCTTTTGCAATTTAAAAGTTTGTTTAATAAAATGATACATGTACACCCACCCATGTATCCTCCGCCCCTTGCTCGCTATTCCGACCCGAGTCAGGCATTGGATCGTGAGAACAGGTTTGAGATGCATCAAGAGGTGCATTTCCAGCAAGTTCCTGCTCGCCAGCCCGGCAACACCCCCCCCTCTCCACCACGCAACCGGTTCGGTGGCTATTAGAAACTGCCAAACAGGTTTCCGCTATGGCAGTGCGGGAAGGAGTGTACCCCGGTCTGTTTCCCGGGAGGGGGGTACTCCTCACTGTACCCTACAATTGAGGGTACAAAGTATTTTACCTGGGGTTTTCCGTATTTGTACCATGGATGGAGGATACTCAGCTCTGTGTCTTGGGATGAAGTTACTTGGCTCTGCTGTACCTTCAAGGAAGGGGTACCCATCTCTGAAGCTAGTGAGGGCGAGCTTGGCTTGGTGCCTTAAGAGGGGGGGATATCCCGCTTTCTCCCCGCTTATTGCAATTTGGCTACAGCAGCAGTTGGGATCTTGGCTTGTAGCGCCTGCGTGCGCAGTAGACTGCAATTCGTTATAATGTTCGACGAACCCTCGGAACGGTTTCAGGATACCTGAAATCTCTTGAAATAAATTCTCATTACAGTACTTCAATATATCGTATACTGTTTATATTCTATATTTCAATTGTCTAGTAAATGAATAGCCTTGACCATGATGTATTGGTTCTCTTTATAACTTAAAAACAATATTACACTCGTTGAGCACTCAGGGTTGACAGCGACTGTTCTTTTTAATGATCTGTAGCTTACGAGGCCAGCGTGTCTTTGAAAAGGGTTAGATCCTCCCCTACCGCAATTCTGGTTCAGTGACAAGCCTTCATGCCCGGCGAGGAGCCTTTTCTGGGCCAGTGAGGAGTCATATCTGGCCCAGTGATCCGCTTCTTCTGACTAGGTTATGAGCCATTTCTGGTTAAGCGTAGAGCCTTTTCTGGCTCAGTGATGAGTGGGTCTGCATCGCCTTGGGCTAAACGCCGCTCCTAAGCCATGTTAGCGGTTTGGTGCTGCTGTTCGGGGTCACCTGCATCGGCAGCATAGCATACCGGTACTCAGAACTTGGGTAGCATCAGGAGGAGTGAACTGTGGTGTTCACCCTTGATTCGTTTCTTTACCAGTGCATGTTGTGGGATCAGTTATCAAGAAGATTGCTTTACGAGTCTGATGTGTTTCATCTGTCGACATTGAATGTTTAAAGGATTGGTTGAAGGTCGTAGCAGCAAGAGCGTACCGTCAAAAGGTTGGTTCAGGAGCGTTGCCGGGCGGGTTATCGTGGATCTCTGTAGGACTTGCCATGCAGGCAGGAATCGGGTGGAGAGGCGAGAAGGACTGTTCGAGTTACTTTGTAGGCTATGCTCTCAATTTTGTGGGACACCCAACCACCCTCTCCACCCCCTTTCCCGAAACACCCCACCTATTTGTGGGGTTCCGCCTTGCGTCTGAAAATAATCAAAGACGCAGAGGAAAGTTCCGATGTAATCTCTATTTTTGATGATATTTTCTTATCACTTCAAGGTCAACAGCTATTGTTATATTTATGTAGCGACACTGCCACAATAATTTATTTGTTAACCGCTTATTGTCGGTCATCGTTTCAGACAAAAATTTGATGGTCCGCCGTTTGAGGTACAGCCGTCTTGCTAGGGTTCCATGTTGCGTTCCCTTAACTCTTCGTGTTGGGAATCGATATGCAGGGCAGTTCGTCCCCGTGAAGCATAGAGGAATGAAGATCGATCGATGTGAAGGCAGGTCGTTCCCGTGAAGCATAGGGGAATGAAGATGGATTGATGTGCAGGACAGTTCGTTCCCGTGAATCATATGATCGTTCGATGGGAAGGACAGTTCGTTCCCGTGAAGCATAGAGGAGTGAAGATCGATCGATGTGCAGGACAGTTCATTCCCTGAATCATAACGGAATGAAGATCGATCGATGTGCAAGACAGTTCGTTCCCGTGTAGCATAGAGGAATGAAGATCGATCGATGAGCAGGACAGTTAATTACCGTAAAACATAGTTGAATATAGATCGATCGATGTGCAGAACAGTTCGTTCCCGTGAAACATAGAGGAATGAAGATCGATCGATGTGCAGGACAGTTCGTTCCCGTGAAGCATAGAGGACTGAAGATCGATCGATGTGCAGTACAGTTCGTTCACGTGAAGCATAGAGGAATGAAGATCGATCGATGTGCAGGACAGTTCGTTCCCGTGAAACATAGAGGAATGAAGATCGATCGATGTGCAGGACAGTTCGTTCCCGTGAAGTATAGAGGACTGAAGATCGATCGATGTGCAGTACAGTTCGTTCACGTGAAGCATAGAGGAATGAAGATCGATCGATGTGCAGGACAGTTCGTTCCCGTGCAGCATATGGGAATGAGGATCGATCGATGTGCAGTACAGTTCACTCCCGTGAAGCATAGGGGAATGAAGATCGATCGGTGCGAAGGACAGTTCGTTCCCGTGAAGCATAGTGGAGTGAAGATCATTCGATGTGCAGGACAGTTCGCTCCCGTGAAGCATAGAGGAATGAAGAACGATCGATGTGCATGACAGTTCGTTCCCGTGAAGCATAGAGGAGTAAAGATCGATCGATGTGCAGGTCAGTTCATTACCGTGAAACATTGGTGAATGAAGATCGATCGATGTGCAAGACAGTTCGTTCCCGTGAAGCATAGAGGAATGAACATCGATCGATGTGCAGGACAGTTCGTTCCCGTGAAGCATAGTGGAATGAAGATCGATCGATGTGTAGGACAGCTTGTTCCTGTGAATCATATGACTGTTCGATGTGAAGGACAGTTCGTTCCCGTGAAGCATAGAGGAATGAAGATCGATCGATGTGCAGGACAGTTCATTATCGTAAAGCATAGAGGAATGAAGATCGATCGATGTGCAGGACAGTTCGTTCCTGCGAATCATATGATCGTTCGATGGGAAAGACAGTTCGTTCCCGTGAATCAGAGAGGAATGAAGATCGATCGATGTGCAAGACAGTTCGTTCCCGTGAAGCATAGAGGAGTGAAGATCGATCGATGTGCAGGACTGATCGTTCCCGTGAAGCATAGTGGAATGAAGATCGATCGATGTGCAGGACATTGCGTTCCCGTGATGCATAATGAAATGATTTAGAAGTTGGTAGTTTAGGAGAAGATTTTTGCAGCGGTGAAATTGTGTCAGCATTATCTGGGTTACTTGGTCACCGGCAGGCACAAAGAAAGATGACAAGGCAGGAAATATGATGAGCGACAAGAAAATTGAGGTCGTGTTTACCTTAAATACGAGCGCTACGATTTAACTTTATTACAGCAGCATTCGCTGCTATTAATCAGCTCTGACGTGATCGACCAACTCAATCATATTTATTGAGGCAAATTAACACAAGCCAGCCTAATTCCGACACTAAGTACTGGGAAACCAATACCTTTTATAGTAATGGCGTAGTAAAAACCTCAGACTATCAAAGCAAACACCATCCACTAACAAATTTGACGGACATGGAAAAGTTGAATACCTTAGACCAGGTCTGATATTTTTCAAAATCCATTCATGAATAAAACTAGAATTAGACGAATTTTCCGTCTTCATCAGAACAGTGCTCTGTCGAATCTGGATGTTAGTTATGTATGATCATATTATTGCAAACCTTGTTCAACTAATTCTATGCCCAGTCAGACAATTATCGTTGGTATCGACGCGGTTACCTTCGTCACTCAATATTTATGAGCGATTACTGGCGTTTGGCCATGTCTGAGATTTTTCGACGGTGTACCGGATGAAATCGCTTATTTTTCCACCCTTCCATCTTTGTGTCTAAGCCGATGACAATGATCGCCTTTGGCAAGGGAATTGAAGTGTCAAACACATTCAGCATGCTCATCATCTAGTTTCGTTCAGTCATCCATTGGAGAAAACATTCAGGCATGTCCACACATACAATGTTCTTAGAATCAAACAGCAACTTTTAGATACCAAAAATGTATTATATTGCGATTGCCAACTTTACGTTTTATTAGCGAGGTGGCCTCAAATGGCAAAAGTGACTTATGCCTAAAGAATCATCTTATTTCAGACATGTCTCAAATGGCAAAAGTTACTTATGCCTAAAGAATCATCTTATTTCAGACATGTATTCTGGAGAGACCTCAAAAACCACAGCTATGACAAATCGCTAAGTTTGATCGATTGGACAAGAAAGGCCTCACGAGATCGCAGATTGCGTCGATAATGCCATGGAAAAATTAGCTTCGGCAAAGCGTTCACTTGCCAACTATAGAGTAACGTTTATCCGTCGATAACTTCCTAATTTAGAAACGGCGATACTTCCAACGATTTTTTTTATTGGGTGGTGAGAATTTGATAATTGCTGCTTTCTCGGAGAACTCCTACGTGAATAGGTATCTCGACAACACCATACAGGCTTCGGTTATAATATTCCTAGAGTGGTCGTGTGCACTTGTAGAAATGTTCATCGAAATCATATTTATCGTGATTTCGGTGGACGGTTTGATGTTACTTTTTTTAACAGGTATTACCCCATTGTGGGCAATGAAAAAATATTACTGCTCATTTTCATTGGTTGGTCGACGATCAGCAATAAAATTGTGGCTCGTTAACGAATGCGGTGATCGGATACATGGATTCTTATTAAATGGTCATTCGTTTATTTCTTCTTAAATTTATGACCAGTATATCCATGTTTGTACTCGAACTTAGCAGCTACTGCCATAATGTGATAATTAGTCAAATCGAGTCTGGACTTATTCTGCTCTTTAAAGCAGAGCCCATATGTAGCAGCACAATGATTATTCAACAATCAACCGCTGTACGCCTTAATCATCTTTGAGAAACTGTCATGCAACCGTTCTACGTTCTGACGGTCGCTGGTTCGAATCCCGCTGAGGTTACTGAATGGTTATTGATCGTTTGAGTTGCATTGCAGGGTTCCCTCTCTTTCAGTACCTGAGGGGAAGAGTTTTTGCGTGCTCCTTGAGCCTTGGATGCCGTATTGTCCATACAATGAATGGTTTGCATGGCAGTATGACGTCTCAAAAATTATTTTACGTCACCTTGCAATAACTGGAATTCTTTGACTAATGATTGAGGAATCACCAATTTTTAAACCCCTCGATTCTTTTCAAGGAATAACAATTCAAATAATTGTTAATTTCTGTTGAGAAAATACGAAATTCTTCCAATATCTGCATAATTCACCGCACTTTTTAATTTCAAAATAAATCTACTTGATAGTGTGATTCTCCCTTACGTCACGGCTTTCAACCCTCGTAGGGTCATCTGGCTTTGTAATTTTGTATGTTTTCACCACACACCTTCGAAAAACAATGATGTGCATTAGGCTTCCAACAATCTGATACTAGAAGCGGTGAAAAAATTCTGAACCAGATGATTGCCATTTGACTATATCGGCTCGAGGGTTCCCTGCGGCAACACCGGGCTAGTAATAATTTTGACACAATACGAGACAGCTACTGAACGGCAATTATTAAATTCGAATGTTTGTCTATTACATTCTAACAGGACAAAATCACCGGCCCTGTTTGTTCACGTTCTGAGCTCGGCTGAGCAGCTTGGAACACCAATCCGAAATTATACAGAATTCAATTTTGGTAATCGATTGAATAATCGCGCTTGGGGCTCGATGTCTTTTGCGATAACGTAAGGTTCTAGAACTCGCAAGCGCTGTTGGTGTACGTGAGGTTCTATAACCTGCAAGCGCTGTTGGTGTACGTAAGCTTCTATAACCCGCAAGCGCTGTTGGTGTACGTAAGGTTATATAACCCCCCAAGCGCTGTTGGTGTACGTAAGGTTCTAAAACCCGCAAGCGCTGTTGGTGTACGTAAGGTTCTACAACCCACCAGCGCTGTTGATGTACGTAAGGTTCTATAACCTGCAAGCGCTGTTGGTGTACGTAAGGTTCTATAACCCGCAAGCGCTGTTGGTGTACGTTAGGTTCTATAACCCGCAAGCGCTGTTGGTGTACGTAAGGTTCTATAACCCACAAGTGCTGTTGGTACATGTAAGGTTCTATAAACCGCAAGCGCTGTCGGTGTACGTAAGGTTCTATAACCCGCAAGCGCTGTTGGTGTACGTAAGGTTCTATAACCCGCAAGCGCTGTTGGTGTACGTTAGGTTCTATAACCCGCAAGCGCTGTTGGTGTACGTAAGGT
>SDVV010010420.1:0-16262 GCA_016164225.1 Gammarus roeselii
CTGGCAGCATGTGCACATTTTTATACATATATACTCATATATACGTTCACGGTGTCGGTGCCGTTACCTGTGGCAGTTAATGTCGACACACATATACTGTACTTATGCATGCGTATACGCTGCCAGTACCGGCACCAAATACGAACATACACACACACACTATTACTTATATGTATGTACGTACACGATGCCGTTCTATTACCAGAAGCGCGAATCTACAACTGCTTGTTTTCATTATTTCCGAACCACGTACACATATTTTCACGTCAATCCATTTCAAGTTTCAAATAATTCATACGAAAAGCAGACATCTCTTCACATCACATTTATTATTGCTGTTCTACGCTTGCACGAAATATTATCTTTCCCACCAGTATTCTGTTTAGTTCTTGTACACAAATAATTTTTCCATTTCACTATATTCGGTTAATCATGTTTTCCCGTGGCTAAATTGTTTGCGTTAAGACCTATCCAGTCTAATTTCTTCAAACCTAAACAAGAAATATATATTATCATTCAAAGTTTCATGTTTATGCAAGATATTTATTCATTTATTTTATGTTCACCAGTCTGAATACACTGCCCCAAATTTAAATTAGGAGATAACGCCTTACGTAGCTTACGTAGTTTGTTTGAATGTGATAAGAAGTTCATATCCTCTACCACTTTTTTATAAACAGTTCGCTTGTTTCTCACTGCTTTGTGTATCATGTTCCTTCTCGTATATTTTGGCTATCCTGGCCCGTCTCAATACCTTCCATCACTACAGCATGTGAAGGCACCCACAGATGATTTTCATTCTATTCCCTATAATTTCCATGTTCTATGTAGACGGTGGCGCTGCTTCTTCATTCAAATAATGTTATTTCCTCTCTGCAAATAACACAAACACACACACGCGTTTTTGTCATTCACATTAGAACTCCGCCAAATGAAGATCGATCTTCGCTCTCCACAACGAAATCACATTTCAATTGATCATTTTAAAACCTATCTATCATTATAACGTTTAAAAAATATATCCCTGATAGTTGTACGGGATTGTTTAATCTACAGTAAACGCCATTATGAGCTTCGCTCTATTCGTTGACTCACCTCATACCGACTTGCTCATAATTTCCTTAGCTCCAACAATTCCGTCCACTCAGTGTCTGGATAGGCATTATCTTGATATCATTTTATTCTCGTCGCACATATTCCCACGACAAATCATTTATTGTCTCATATTCATCATGGTAAACAATCATACTGCATGAATATACATTAATAGCATACATGCCCATCATTTTTTGCTGATTTTCTGTTGCTACATACATCATTGATGCTATCTACTCTTTTGATTTGTAACAACACAGTTCATACATCCAACCAAGTCCGACCGCTCACTTCACATAATTTTTCTCTCAAAATCCACTATATAATACATGCTTTTTTAAAATGCGAATGCTCATAGCAAGACCGTTCTACCGATTCCACACGTTCAATACTCGATCTTCTTCAAATTTAATTTCTCGAGATTTTTTCCAGTTCAGAATCTTTCTGTTCTTCATCCTCAACAAATTGTTGCATGCGATCCAGATTTTCTTCTGTTACTAAGAGAAATCCATTTTGATTGCCTCAGCTTTATTTTCTACCTGGATCATATCAATTTCATGTTTTACACTAATATTACCTTTGAACTCTGTAACATACGACTGTTACATAGTGACATCAGTTACCCTAATCCTACTTCTTGTTATCGTCTGTTTATGAATAATATCCTCCACTTGTTTGATTCCTGTTTTACCTATCCTGAGATAACTGTTATTTACAACACTAGTCAATATTTGTTCGATCAGACTCTATCATATGCAGAGATTTCTTCGCTAAACACGTGTAAACTAATTTGCTAACGTAAACAAACATTTTGATTATTTTGATGAGACGTGCGTCTCCACTTACACTCAACGTATCAAAGACTCAAATATCGGTAGACAGTTAGCTAATGTATTTCGAATACAAGCTGTTCCTTCTTTGCTTATGAGGGCAAACGAGCATTGGATTATGATACCTCATTGAACCATTTCCGCACTCTCTACTTGACGGTTTATCATTGGCTAGTTTTTAGCCGATAGAGAAATATGTAATGAGTTTCATTAAAACCCTGATCCTATTTCGGTAAAGCGAGTAATTTAACGCCACGTAACGACAGGGATCTGCTCGCCCATCTCCATTTTAAACACGCCCGGCCTGGATCACATATGCATGTTGGGCAGTGGCTCTCTAACTCACACCCACAAATAACCGACCACTTTTGCTACCCAATAGACACAAGAGGGATAACTGTGGTCCTTCCTACTTCATTATAAATTAGTCTTTCATGCCTGTCAAATTTCTTCAAAAACGCTCATTGCTGCCCAAACAGGTAATTCCACAATAGACGAAGAGGCACTTGTAGTAATGTAAGAGCTGAAACAATTTATGTATACTTTATGAGAGGTTAGTTTGAAGCACGAAACTATCACAAACCACTGTTATAACATGTGGGTCAAGAAAACACTTTGCCAATCAATTGGAGGGCAAGATTGCAGAGAAAAAACCTACGACTGAGATCGTACTTCTATTCGAGTATCAGTTTATTTATGCAAATCCTACTTCATAAGTGGATGTCTCTCACGATCACCTCTAGTCGATTTAATCAATTAGTTTGTTTCGTTGGTAAGAAATTTCCAGTCATCTTATGTGACACAAAATAAAAAAAGAGAGGATACTAATACGGATACAATACAATAAAACGGAACCCATACAGGACGTTAGCCAAATCAGGCTAACGTCTTGTATGGGTTCCTCTTTACGGTTACTGGTGGCCATGAGAAACCTCATCATCTTTGCGGAAGAACAAAATAATATCATCGTCCAAAAATTGCATCATGCATGTGAACAAATAAGTGATCCTCAATTGTTGCCGCGGTCAGGTATTGAAACTATTACTCCCCATCTATGTATTACTCAGCGCTGGACGGAGAAATATATGCTCAAATAAAGCTTACAGTAATTGCGTTATAAATGCTGATTCCCAACGCTTACTTCAAGGAGTGGAGGGCCGAGACCATCACTTAAATGGTAACGATTACCCAACAAGCCCAGCTTATCTCAAAAAGGGGTCATTCTACTGGTGGTATGAGCTAAACTCGCTACACCTGGGTGGAGGTAGTCAAAGTTTCAGTTCTGATGCTACAATTCAGGTGTTATTCAAAATACTTTCTCACAGAGGCTTTTGGTCATATTTTGCTTCAGCTAATCGGAGCTCATTCACGTCTGAAGTCTTTCAAAATTACTTAATGGGGAAGGGGATGAACCATGTACTTGCACCCGCGCACAACCTCAGTTCCAATGGACGAGTTTAACAAAGCGTCGGCATATTAATGAACGATCTTTGCAAAGTATCTGGTAGTATAAAAGAGAGATTAAGATATGTATTGATGTATACCGTACTACTTTTCACTCAGTGCCGGGGATTTCCAATGCAGTACCCTTACAAGGTAGAGTTTAGGTAACCGAAAACGATCGCGTTAATCCAAGTTATGCAGCTGGAAGTTGGAAAAAGATGACTAATGTAACCAGCTACAGGTATCTTCTGAGGATGTCGGACATCTGGACAAGATTTGTTGAATAGCTGTCATTAAAGAAACCCCAAATTCGTGACGACGATCTTAAAATAAATATCGCGAGAACCTTTGAACTAGAGTCTGCTGGCAGAGTCAGTAATGTGGGCATAATGAGTCTGTAGTGAGAACGAATGCATCTATTGATCAAACACGACAAGATCGCTTGATTCGTGCAAAATCCCTGTTGATTCACAGCAACCAAATACAGAACAACCCAGACGGACTGCCAGAAACCTGTCGATAAATACGTTGCTGACATCACTTCTGCCTAGCATTTTATATAGGTAAATATATAAAATTGTCCTATTTCGCAAATCAACGTTTCCTCATTCATGAACATTGTCACGGTAATTCCTCTCCTAAAGGAGGAAATATGTCATGTCTCAAAGTATACACTCTGTTTTCAGCTATATTAGAGAAGCAACAAATTACGACGCAAATTAGTTTCATGTGGTAACACGTGCGTCGAAGAAAAGCCCTTCGGTATCATGGAATGGCAAGCTGATAAAGCGTCTTGTCGCCCTGTCTAACTGGTCTCATCGATATTATGTCACGGCGGTGAAGAGCATTTACTGCATCGTCAAAAACTGGATACAGGATGGACTTGCGTGTACATGTGTGCAATTCTAAATTGCCAGTTCTGTTCAGTACGATTTGCTTTTTAGTGTAGTGATGGAAGGGTTTGAGTCCACCTTAGTCGTATACTAATGAGGCCCTAACCTATTGTGTATGGGCACTGCAAATAAATCAAGTATAAACGAACCAGTGTTTGAGTCCTCTGTCTTAATCCAATTTCAATATGATATTAGAAAATAATTTCATTTTTAATAATCAATCAAAAACAGTACATAATTTTTAAATAAAATGCCATTGGTTCTGTAATTTCTTGTGGAAAAATAAAATAAATGTTAATATTAATATCATTAACTATTTTTGTATTAAATTTATAAATAATTCTGTCAAATCAAGCACCAGAGTATCGTAGCACCGAACTTAATAGAAGGGAAGTATATTCCAGAAAACGCTCTTCGTTTCCTTCCATTGAGTTCCTCCACTCCAAACCCTCACGGTTGATGCTCTAAAGATCTCTAATAGCACGTCACTATCTCATGCCCGTGATGTTGCCACGCTCTATGATGCGTGCGGATTACTTCACTCCAACTCCAACAAATCTTTCTCCATCCATAGAGGGTACTTTAACGATTAGTTAAAATCTTGATAGGCTGATTTCAACGCGATCAGACAAAGTTTTCTCGGACGCTGGTGATAATTGACCTATCCTTTGGAAGTAACAGAAGCTATCATAGAACCAATCGTATATAATATTTTTCTTCTATGTTAGAGATTCTGTTATAACCCAGTATGTGTAAAAATTGAGGGTAACAGAATTATCAAAGGAATAAATATTATTTAAGAGTACTTATCGAATTGAGTCACATTAAAGTAAATGCAAAAGGTAGATATGAAATTGTTCATTCCCCAGTGAACATCGGCTTGTGAACTCCTTCAGTTAACGGAAGGAACCCTTCACATTTGATTCATCTCTATGATGTTAGACGCAACATCTATTGTAGTTTCTATCATTTAAGTAATAATACTGGGGTAATTAGTGGCTTTCTCTTGGAGAAGCCAAGTCTAAAATTCCAACAAATATCTAATATTAGACGAGTGTAAATTATATAACGACACCAAAGTCTTGTTTGTTATCTTTATAATCACTTTGAGACACATTGGCTTGTGGAGGTGTATGGTTATTACAATTTCACACAATGTATTTTTTTGGTTCACTATGTAGCTTTATACAAGTACCGGTTAAATTATCTCTAAGCTATGGGTTAGCATTAACTCTCATAGAAGAATTTGAATACCTTACTGAAAATGCAATCGAAAATAATAGGAAAGGAACTACTTTACTTGTTAGTGTATTTGTATTTTGCTTCAAAATTAATTTCAAAGGCATAATTCGAAAGCATCTGTTTTATTTTCAAAAATATTTCCTCCAGAATAGCTATGGCTCATTGCTATCATAATAGTGTTTCAATAATCCAAATGGTGATATATTGCATAACGTATTAAAAAAAATTAACAAATGCACCACTCGTATTCCTCTTCGACCGGGCTGACTGACAGCGTGGGCTTATATGATGGCATGGGCTAATATATTATGTATATTTGGCCATAATCGTTCCTACGACGTAACATTACATATGGATACATAATTTTCGAGTGTACATCATAAGCATAGCTTAGCCAATATCAGCAAAATAAACACTCTATTTGATCAAGACAAAAACATCTGTGAAGTTAACATTTTCGTGGTCTTCGTTATGATCAAGAGACGGGTGCTCTAGCCAAAATTAGCTGCTATTTTTTAATAAGCTAATCGTGACAAGAAGTTGCTCAATTATTTGGAATTGCTCGTCAAAAATGCACCGTTTCCATCAAAATTTGAATTTTTAAAGTTGATGAAAATTGTTTTATGAACGACCTGATTAAAGAATGATTTTTTTTTATAGTTTTCAAGTTATTATGGCATGCACTGAATTATTTGAAGACTCTTCTGAAGTATCACCATATAATAGAGTATTTTGATCGTATGTTTTAATCTTATATTTCTTAAAACATCAACATTTTAGTCCTCTACAATCAACATTTTTGTCCTGTTTTCACCCCGTAGCGGGAACTTAGTCTCACTCAGCGCCAACACATCTAACTTCCTTCTCACTAACATCTAACCAATCTCTCACCTCTCTGCTTCCTTCGTACTTCAGCCACGCACATTCAGAGACCCACAATAGGGTCCGGATAGGCGTGAGCCTCTCCTCTCCCTCATCGTGTTGCCATCTTTTAGGGAGAATTTTACAGAAGGGCGAGGATTCTCAGCTCCCTCGCCCCGCCCCTTATTAGTCGCCGTTCACGACACGCAGGGGTTGCCGTAGCACGATTCTAAGCTCCGGCTACAGGGTTCCCCGTTTACTCGCCTCCCACGACACGCAGGCGTGTTGTAGGTGGCGAGGGGGCAAGGAATCCCCTCCTCTGTAAAATTCTTCCTAAAAGACGGCAGGACGAGCAGGGAGAGGAGAGGCTCACGTCTTTCCAGACCCTTTTGTTTGAGTCTCTGAATGTGCGTGGTTTTAGTACGAAGGAAGCAAAGAGGCGAGAGATTGGTGAGATGTTTGTTCTGAGGAAGTTGGATGTGTTGGGGCAGAGTGAGACTTGGTTGAAGGGTAACGGCGAGTATGATTTAGGGGTAGTAAGTGGAAGAAAATCAGGCGTTGATGAAGGTTGGGCACGAGAAGGTGTGGTGTTGTCATTAAGTGATCGATTGGCTAGTAGCGTTACTGATTGATGTTGGTGAAAGTAAAGTTACGCGCAGAAAAAAATGCATTTGCGAGTGCGTACGGACCTGGTAGAGTAAGGAGTGAGGAGAGGGAGTAATTTTGTACTGACCTGAGTAAGTTTATACAGAGTTTTGGAAGTCAATTCAATGTGATGGTACTCTGTGACCTTAATGCAAGAGTTGGAGATGCAGTTGTTGATAATATGATTGGGAGGTATGACGTTCCTGGTAGGGATGACAATGGAGAAAACCTTACAGGTTTGTGCATGGAGAAGAAGGTGGTCGTCAGAAACAGCCTGTTCAAGAAGCGAGATATCCACAGGTAAACATGGGTAAGGATGGCCCATGGAGCAGTGGTGCAAAGAGCACTGATGGATTTTGTGCTGATTTCGAGGAGAGTGTTGGATGTGTGGGTGTTGAGAGGGGAAGGTGGAGGAGTAACTGACCATCTGCTGGTGGAAAGAAGATTAAGAGTGTAGCATAGGTTTAGGGGAACAAAAGAATAGAGGAAGAAGAGAGGTAGTGAAAGTGAGTGAGCTAATTGTAATAAGCAGAGCCGTGGAGTTCCAGCGGGCGTTGATGGAGGAATATGACAACGTGAGAGGGCAGGACCTGCAAAGTGTGGAGAAAGAATGAAATACGTTCAGAGATGCTTTTTTGAGATGTTCTAGAAATGTGTGTGGTGAGCGCCGTGTGGGCGGGTGCAGACGGAAGGGCTGCAAGTGGTGGACCAAGGAGGTCAAACTAGCGGTAACGCAGAAAATAATAGCTCCTGAGGATTAGTTGCAATCGAGGTAGGTGTTGGCCTATGACAACCATAAGGAGAAGAGGAAAGGGAATGAGGTTATGAAGGGGAGAAATGGGGTGACCGTGAAGAAGCAGGTGGTGTAGGCTGCAAACGACCTGTTGTTGACTGAAAGTGGTGGTGTACGGGAATGTGGACCGAGTATTTTGATGGATTGTTGAATGTCGGTGACCACAGAGAGGCTGACATTGTTCCTGTGGGTGTTGGTGCGCTGATGCCAGTTTTTGGAGAGAAACTTTGTCGAGGACATTACAGGGGAAAAGGTGGAGCTGTATGAGGGCAGAGTAGATAAAAATGAATGCTGCACCTCAAAAGGTGTCAGTTTGGTATGTGTGGTCGGTAAGTTGTGCAGTAGAGTGCTGATAAAAAGGATGAGAGGATGTACGGATTGCGCAATTGAAGAGGAACGGTGTGACTTTGGGAGCGAAAGAGGGTGGGCCGATTAGATTTTTGCAATGCGACAGGTCTGTGAGAAGTACATTGCAAAGGGAAAGGATGTGTTCTGGGCCTTGATGAATTTGGAGAAGCCATACGACAGGATTGACAGGGAAGCGCTGTGAAGAATGTTGCGTCTGTATGGAGTGGGCGAAAATCTGTTTAAAACGGTGCATAGTTTCTATGTTGGCAGCCGAGCATATGTAAGAGTGGGAAGCAAGGTGAGTAATTTTTCACTGTAAGTGTGTCTGAGACAAGATTGCGAGATTTCTCCCTGGCTTTTCAATCTTTACATGAATGAAGTGGTCAGGGAGGTAAACGCAAGTGTGCTGGTACGTAGCTTGGAGCTGTTGGAAGCGAATGGGTGGAGTTGGCAGTTGAGCTACTGTAGTTGCTGTTTAAGGATAATACGGCGCTGGTAGCGGGTTCAGAGGAGAAGCTATGTAGGCCTGTGTCTGAGATGGGTAGAGTGTGTGAGAGGAGAAAGCTTCGAGTGAAAGTGGGTACAAGTGAAGCAATGAAAAACTCGAGGACTGTTGATGCGAACAGAATTTGTGTCTTCCTAGATGGAGAGTTGTTGGAAAAAGTTCAATGTTTTAAGTATCTGGGCTCCCATGTGAAGAAGCCTGAACTATTGGAAGCTGAGGTGAAGTCGCGAATGAAATAGGGCTGTAGAGTGCCATGTGCACTGAAGAGTGTTATCAGCTGCAGGACGTTTGGGATGAAAGCAAAAAGAAGGTTGTACTAGGGTATCATTGTACCTACTGTGCTATACAGAGATGAGACTTGTGGGTGAGAGCAGAGGAAAGAAGAAGGTTGAATGTTTCGAGATGAAATGTTTCAGCAACATGGCTGGAGTATTGCTTAGAGACAGGTTTTCAACGACGTGGTTCGAATCAGGACGGGAATGGCGAAGAAGTTGGAGGACAGAGTGGATTCATGTGTTCTGAGATGGTTCGGGCACATGGTGAGGATGAATGAAGGAAGATTGGTAAAAATTGTGATGAAGGCGGAGGCAAGTGGTTGTAGGCCCAGAGATAGACCGAAGTTTGGGTGAATGGATGGTGTGAAGCAGGTGTAAGGAAAGAGTAAGTTGAATGTGGAGGTAGCGAGAGAGCGTACAATGAATAGGCGTGAGTGGAGAATGGTTGTGAAAGGCTGAGTTTTGACGCTGCCCTGATGAGTTATCTCTCCCTTGGCTCCTCTTTGAGAAACATGATGTCCGTGGGTGTGGGGGAAGGCGGCCATCTTGGCGCAGAGGGAGAAAACCAGTCCCGCTGCCGGACCCTGCTGCTGGCACGGACCTCGGACCACACTCATGACCCAGAGTGTGTGTTGTGAGGTGTCCGGCTGAACCCTCTAACGCAAAAGGCTAAGATAAATGAGTGTGAGCGTGTGAGGGTGTGTGATGCGCCTCGTCGTCGACCACCCCCAATCCGGGGGCATTCGGCCTAGTGTCTGTATCTGTATTTATCCATTCAAATTATGAATTGAAACCTTCAAGATATTCTGTATACAATTCATATATTGCGCCTAATGTAGACATCAAAGCGTTTTGAATTAAAAACATAGATATAATTATTCGCGATTATATTAAATTTGTACTTTAATGTTTCGTCTCAATCGTAATCAGGCCTATACCCTTTACAGCCTCCGCCCAAGCTTTAGAGTGGCCGGAGGGAAGTCAATTCGGACTATGAACCCCATCGACAGGGTCCAGTATGAGCCCGTCTTTACCTCTGAGTAGAGAGAGAACAGTGTCAGTAACAAGGTCAGACAGCTTCCCCCCCTGCTGCACAGGACGTGACGTCTCTCCTCCAGCACACTGTCAACCCATCTCACAAAGAGTCAGCTAGAAACGGAGATCACTCAGGGGCCGTCTCATTTTTTTACATTCACTCAAATTCTCCACTCACTCCAATCCCCTGTACACTCGATTGCATCCTTCACAATGATATTTTAAGCATTAAATACACTCATGACCTCATTATTCCACCCATACCTCGGTCACCATTTAAGATGTTTTATTCAATTAAATTTTGCATTTATGACCTTTCCAACAATTGCCTCAATTCCTGCCTTCCATGTTTCTGAACCAACTTTGAGCTCGCCTGTCTACTAGTGGTATATATGTCGCCATGACGCGGATTTTTTTCTGGTCTACGGGAATTTGCACATAACATTTCACCGGGGTATTGCATGCACCTTGACTCACCGAGCGTAGAAACGGGAGGCGGGGGGCGGTGGGTACCGGAACTGGTTTAGTGCCCGAGTCAGTTAACGGATGGGGGGAGACCGGAAGGGGGGACGGAAGGGGAACGGCGGGATGGAAGCAGGCTTGCGGCCATGATTGGCAAGGTTTATGTTATGAACATTTTAATTTGTACTGTATTTTGATATATATTGTATTTATATATAAGTTTTTTCTTCTATAGATGGTTGTAGTGGAGTATAATAGGTCACTAACTGTTGCTTGTTATATATATTTATCCGATTCTGGTATGAATAGTGTTATAGCAAGTTTTCTGGAGGGGGGATTGGTGCGGTAGAGAAACCCACCCCTGGGTAGAAAGTTGGATGCGCTCATGGAAAATTATGTGAGTTTGCTCATGCCTATTCCTTATCTTCTAAATTTGTTTCCGTGGCACGTTTGCTAAGTTGTGAGTATATATATCGTTATATATTTATGGCTGGTTTATTGTTTCTATATTTTTTTTCTGTGGACATATATGTTGGTATTCTTATCTAGTTGTGGTATATATGACTCATTCGATGCTTGATTTGTGGGTTCGTAGCGGTGGGGGCTTGCGATATTTATGTATGTTTAGTTTATTTATCACTATATATTCTTTTATAGGATTAGTGTGGTAGGCATGTCTTATAACTCAATTTGCAGCCTTAGTGTGCGAACGGCCCTGTTTGTACCAGCCTGAAGGTAGGATTACAGGCAAGGTTCAGTGTTTCCCACCTATTTATTCCATATGTATATAATATCTTTAGAAATAGTAAGGATTATTTGTCGGGTTGTTTGCGGTTAATGTATATATTTATTTCTCATGATGCTGTATCTTCGTTACGAGTTTCTTTCTACCCCATATTACATTATCCAGTTTTGAAACATTTATATCAGTGTTCCATTAATGCGTTATTCCAAAAGCTAAAACACCTGAACGCTACGGATTTACTGTAAGTTAAAATATTATGTTATGTATACTTAGTAATGATCAATTGATTTATGTTGAATTTGCGTTGTTTTTGGAACTTTGATCAGTTAACTCGTACAGTTTTAGGCATTTTAGGGTAATTTTAGGCTTGCAGCTTCCACATTATTTCAGGCATAATGGGGTCGATTGGGGCATCATTGAGGTGGTTTTATATGTATATATGACACATCTGTTACGATTTAGCCGTAGTTACTTTAGTTAAAGTGTTAATTTATCCCTGTTTTTGATAGAAGTTGTGGCTAATTTCATTAGATTTTTGTATGTACTACACCGTATTTACTACAGGTTTCAGCTACGTCGCCTGCATGTCTTGGTATCTTATTCACATTCCGTGTATGTTTGGTTAATTGATAGTTCATTCTCATTCGTCACGTTTTTAATGTCTGTTTTGGGTATGGTGGAGAACTAATATTCTTGCTTTGTTTTATCTCGTGAGTTTTAGTATAGGTCTTTCAGTTTTGTAGGTTCTCTGTTGAATTTCCATCTTCAATGAAATGTTGGTTATTAGTAGTAGGTGTAACGTCTAAAATTGTCCTCGAAAAAAGGACGTCTAAAATTGCCCTCGAGAAAAGGACGTCTAAAATTGCACTGGAAATTCGGTTGTCTAAAACAGCCCTGGAAATAAGGACGTTCAAAACGGCCCTGGAAAAAGGGGTGACGAAAAACGGTCCTGGGGATAAGGACTACGAAAACGCCCTGGGAATACTTACCACATATATGCTTTTGTGAAGGAATTAGATCGGGATAGAAGAGCCGGAGCAAGACGCGGATGTGAAGGAATTAGATAGGCGATAATTAGTGACTCCATATATGCTTTTTGTGATGGAATTAGATAGGCGATAATTAGGGCCACCAAGACGCGGATGTGAAGGAATTAGATAGGCGTTAATTAGGGACTCCATATATGCTTTGTGAAGGAATTAGACATAAGATGACTAGATCTTTGAACCTTCTATCGAATGTATTGGTCAGGATGTATGTTATTTGTTAATGTGTCCGACTCAGTCGCTGTATACCTCGGACATTGTAGTTTCATGATAAGCCAAATTGATCTAATGGTCAAGGTGGGTACTGATGATACACAAAAACACCAGGAACGCAAGTTTTTTATGAGTCGGCCGATGTATTTGTTAGGATGTCTGTTATTTGTTAATGTGTCCGACTTAGTCGCTGTATATCTCGGACATTGTAGTTTTATGTTAAGACAAATTGATCTTGTGGTCAAGTTAGTTACTGATGGTACATGGAGATACCAGGAAGGCAAGTTTTTTGTGAGTCGGCCGATTATTTGTTAGGTTGTTTATTATTTGTTAGTGTGTATGACTTAGTCGCTGTATATCTCGGACATTGTAGTTATATGTTTATTTTCTTCTATTCTGGTCAAGTGAGTTACACACGGTACATAGAGACTGCCCATGACGGGTGGGGAAGAGAGGAGGGGTCTACCGGAGTCAGGCGGTGTCCAAACCGCAAATACGATATCTTTCAGAGTCCTTTCGGCATCTGATTGTTTTTTTATTTACGATTGCTTACGTACGGATTATATAGATGTAGGTTATTAGGTCTTGTCGAAGCTATATAGGATTGTATCGAAATATTTCGCACGGTATGATATATATTACTTCGTTTGTTATTGAATGAATCATTTGAATAGAAATGTTTACTGTTTTTAGGATATTCGATGTAGTTATGCAAGAAATATGGGAATATATTAGGAGAGTATAGCTGATGTGCTTTATTTGACTCATTTTACGGAGGTTGTTTTGATGGAATTTTTAGCGGTGAGATGCTTGAAGCCAGCTTGATTTTGAATATAGGCTCTGAATAATTACAGGTTACAACGCGTTCATGTCGATGTGCTTTCATATTTTTTCACGCAAAAGTGTCCTCGCGTGGTTGTATTTCTATGGATTGTCGATACGACCGCAATCCTAATTATCTTCGTATTTGTTTTACGGTAATATTTCACATGAGTATTTTACTGTTTTGCTACACTTAGCTGCTGGTCTGAGGCCTCGGACATGCATGCATCATACTGTAACACGTTGGTTGCAAGCAAATGATCTCACTCGGGTATTCGATGGTCGTTTTGCTTTTTCATTAGTCCCAGCAGTCATTTATTTGTTACATCGTGCAAATGATTTTTTGTTGGGGTTCTTGGAGAAGTCCATGTATTCAGACAGAGACGATTACCGCATTTTCCGTGTCAATGCCAGGGTCATTATTTGTTAATTCCAGGATGTGACTTTGCTTGATGTTGTTCAGAGACGATGAATGAATCAGATGCAAGATATGTCTGAAGTATTATACGTGACTGGAATAGGTCTAGAAATTTGTTAAAGATTTGAATGGTATCGTAGTAAAAAATAGCGTTATTCTCATGATCTCAGAATTAAATGTCAGATATTTTGGAGGAATGTATGTTTAAGAGGTGCAAGTCCATAATGCATCTCTATGGAATTTTCGTTATTGATCTCTGCAAATGTATACTTTAACATTTAGAAGACGATTTACTGAATGAAGGGGTTCTAGACCATTTTTGGTTTGGCTACCCTTCACCTAATGAGATATATTTATCTACGATTGCTGAGGGAGCTGTATACAACTTCAATTAGCTTAATATCTATCACATTTTCAACGTAAGGCAAGAGGCGTTTTAGTGCATTTCAATGCTAGTTCAATCGAGTTAAATTTAGGATATTGCAAACAAAGATTTATTAGATATATTATTTTTTATTGATAATAGATTTTGACATAATTATATATACATAAATATACATGGGATATCATTTTACGAAAACATATCTTTTTCACTCCAAAAATTCGATGTGAGCATCTTCGAGAAACAAAAATAATGTCTTCGATCTCGCTCTCCTGTGTTATCTTGATTCTTGGTACCAGTGACAGTCTGTGGGTTCTTTATCAATTACGTATATTTATTCCTCACTTGAAGCCGTCAACTCGTCATATCGGTGTAGGATTTATCATCTGGGTGTGATTTTTTCTCTGATCTATTGGTGTTCGAGACTAACGCCATTATTACACATATTAGATAAACGAGGACCTTTGGAAGAAGTGTATGCAATACTTATAATCCTAGCCTTGTATCCAAAACTCTGTTTGTAGTCTTCAGCGATCTTTTCATGGACGCGAATTTCAATCACTATTACATGTTTGTGCATCAAATTGTTTCAGATTTTCTCCTTGCTATTATCCACATTTCCATTCATTATATACCCAATTCTCCTAGCACTCAAACATTTGTGACAGGATTCTCTCTTCTCATGCTTCATTACCAACATATTTGAAATTAAATCAGACATACATTTGATTTTATTATGCAATTTTGCACACATTACCCCATTTGATAATTCGTTTCCTTCAACTTTAGCAGTTTTTTTTCTTCACACATTTCAATATCACTGTCACTGATATCCATTTCACTGAAAGTTCCCCACGTTTCCCCTTGTTTTCAATTTCGGTTATGGCTCGGGTCGCTCTCCCACCATATCGATTTAGCCATTTTCACCCAATCTTCATACATTCGTAGCTTGAGGGTTAGTGGTACCATACTTTTATTTTACGCTTGCGCCATTTTGAGCACTGTCTTTCTCATTAGATTGGAAACCCAAGTCCGGATTAATATGTTCTATCAACGCGCCCTTTGCATCCAATGAGCTCATATTTCCGCGTTCATTTTTAAGATTATCATATTCACGGTAATAGTGTCCTTTGAGATGGCGCCAAAGCCCGAATGTGGAGCCTGATTTGTTTAATTTCATCTCCACACTACATATAAAACCCGTCTTTTTATTTCTGTTAAGATACTTCCACATCAAACTGGGCCGCATCTTTCTTCCCCGAAAGCGATTTGATATCTGAAGGAGTAAAGATATGAGTCCAATTTATACATTCAGGATAGTTACCTTCACTGCGTTGGCACATGTATGGGCTACAATGTAGGCATTTACACACATTTTATGCAAAAGGGTTACCTTTCACTGCCGGATAAATTAATAAATTCCCAACCTAACCTAACCCATAGAACAACATGCCTTGCTGTTGATACAAGATATTTCATGTGCATCAGCTTCATACTATGTTATGTTAAAAGAAGTAATCATCCAATCCGATCCTAACATATCTTATGTACGGTAATCAGTCATTGTTTTATGCATGCATAATACATTTCTCCACTTGTCTCTACATTTTGATCTATCCTTTGCAGTTTTGACACCTAATTACTTCTACTTCGCAATCAATCTCGACTCATATATGTTACCAGAGTGGTCAGATTTTTCAATCTTAGATGGATTGAATATTACAAGTAATTCATATTTGTTTCCATCATCATACAAATGGGACCACTTCATATCATAATAGGTCTACAACATTTTTTCTTCAATATCTCCTGACACTTCATCCTTTCATGACTTGTACAGTTGATCTGACTTTTTTTTTCCAATAATTTTTTCAAACTCTTCACGATGACAACGTTTCAAATGTCTCCACATGTAACTCGTCGATTTATGTTTATTCAATTTAATTTATTTCTGGCACAGTTTACAAGCCCCCATCACCCCATTTCTTTCGAACAATCGAGGACTCAAGCTATAACCCATCCTTCCACAACGGAATCCCAATATTGACTGATTATTTTCTCATCGGACTCTGATTTATATCTCACCATTCTGTCACACATATACAGCATTTACCCCGAGATAGGTTTATGGGTAGCGTTGCATCCCTTGAAATATATTCTCCTACCGTATTCAACAATTTCATTGTTTCCTTCGACCAACGCAATGTAT
>SDVV010010421.1:0-16261 GCA_016164225.1 Gammarus roeselii
AAATAAATATATATGTAACAATATTGTATATATATATATATATGTATATATATATATATGTATTCGTACATTCATTTATCATAAAACCTTTTTAAATGTATATGAAGTATCCATTCGCAATATGGATAACATTCTTCACTAAGATGAATCACTGCACGACGAAGATACATCGTCGCAGAGAGGAGAATTCCCACAAGCCCCTAGTCAGTAAATTGCACAGCATCGGTATTCGAGGCGAGCTTAACAACGGGATAAAATGCTGGCTTATGGACAGACGGCAGCGAGTTGTACTTAAAGGAGCTTCATCCCCCTGGGAGGAAAAGTGCAACTCGTACTAGTGTCAGCAGATCCAGCTGGACTCAAACAAAATTGTTGACTGGTCAGAAAAGTGGCAAATGAAATTCAATATCGACAAATTTAAAGTTATCCACATAGGTCCTCTTAACTTGAAGCACGAATATTCAATGTCCGGAAAGAAACTTATTCATGACACCGAAAAGATAAATTTAGGAGTCATCGATAGTAACGACTCAAGAAGTAGCAAGCTATGTAACGATGCTGCTAGGTATGATATCCCGCACTGTCTCGTACAAAAAAACACATAGTATGATCAAGCTATACAATGCATTTGATAGACCGCATCTCGAGTATTCCGTTCAATTCTGGTCTCCATATTTTAGAAAAGACGTTATTATATAAGAGAAGGTTTAACGTAGAACTACCAAACTCATCCCTTCACTGCGGAATAAATCGTACGAGTACAGGCTTCGCGAACTCAATCTTAATTCGCTAGAGAAACGTCGTGTCAGAGGCGACATGATCGAAGTGTGGAAGATTATGAATGGTAAGGAAATCGTCGACCGAGCGAACCTTTTCACCCTAGATACGAACGGAGTGACTAGGAACAATGGATTCAAAATCTTTGGGGAACGTTTCTCACTCGACATCACGCGCAATTTTTTCGCGTATAGAGTTGTCGAAGAATGGAACAAACTTCCAGCGGAGGTGGTAAACAGCAATAAAATCGAAACGTTTAAGTCTCGGCTTGATAAGTTCTACATAAATCGCCGAAAAATAGCTAAGCCGTTCCCTTTCTTGATGTTTTTAAAACAGAAATAACGCATGAAGCTCTCGTAGACGTTCTACTTCAGAACTAATACTCTTGCTGTCAAAAGGCAGCCTAGTTTGGGCAAATAGGCCTGCTGTTGTCTCCCTACACTTGTAAACACTTGTAAGCATTGTTGACCAAGTTTTCTTTTTATTAATTAATTGTCTATTGCCAGGAGTAAATAATTAACATCAGTTGAATGATAAAATTATGCCAATAAATTAAAATACGCCCATAATAAAAACTTTAAATATTTTATTGGACCGTCACGAGAGTTTTAATGTGCTATTATAATAAAAAACATTGATAGTAACATGGACATAATACTTTCGACTAATGATTATAATGAATATTTTTATCGAACATTTCGGGAATCGACGATAAGAGATTGTGATCGTCTCACTTTTCCCTAAGCCGATTTTCACTTCTTAACACATCGCAAATTCTTCATGTATAAGAATAGTGCATATTTTTTCCAATGATGATTACACTTCGTTTATATAATAAATGTTTAACGTTTTGCTGAATGGTCGAACTTTGTCTGGCAACGGATACTTCAACTACAAAAACAGTGTCGTTGAATAACAACCAATACTAAAATGTACATTCACGAAACTATGAACAATTCTACAGTTGATATGCGAACTACGGACCGTTCGACAATCATATCATTGGAAATATACACCGTCCACAACCGTTTGTGTGACAGTAAGAACCGCCCGCAACCGTGGGTGTGGCAGTAAGAACTGCCCTGCAACCGTGGGTTTGACAGAAAGAACCGTCCTGCAACCGTGGGTGTGACAGTAAGAACCGTCCTGCAACCGTGGGTGTGACAGTAAGAACCGTCCTGCAACCGTGGGTGTGACAGTAAGAACCGCCCTGCAACCGTGGGTGTGGCAGTAAGAACCGCCCTGCAACCGTGATGTGACGGTAAGAACCGTCCAACAATCTAGCACAGCTCGTACAAGTTATCAGCGAACACAATATGTCTTCAAGTACGATTTATGATCAGGAGCAATACTCCGCCAGCACACGATCACTAAGAAAGGTCTGAAGGTAGGGATGCTCAATTTCATATATTATTATTTCACGTTCACAGCTACTACACAACGACACCAACAATCTACAGGCTAACCTAGCCAATCCACAGGATTGGCCCAAGCTGTTTCTTGCATATATTCTGCACCACCAGTCCAACAATCCTGCCTCTCTCATTCCTTTTCGGCTGACAGCCAAGCCCGATAGGCTAGGGGGGCAGGGGGAATTCGGAATGTGGGGGTTTTCCGGGGTGAGAGTTCGGGGTTTGGGTCTTCGGCTCAAGCTGACACTGGTTCAGAGGGCCCAGGTCACCACCTTTCCCTTACGGTTTGACAGGCGAGCAAGAGGATTAGTTCCATCAAAGCCGCTTAGCGTCTCATTCTCGCTGGGTGTGAGAGTGGCGGTCCCCGACAGCCTGTGGACCGACGACTCAGGGTGTGAGGGTGACCGGTGGACCACGACTCGGGGTGTGAGGGTGACGGTCCCAGATAGCTGTGGACCACGACTCGGGGTGTGGGAGAGTGACGGTCCCCGTCGGCCCGTGGATCGTAACCTTCAGTACAAAAGTCACCCGTTCTGCGTACCCATTCCGATACATCCCGCATACGTTGAACCTTATTGATTTGATGCTCTGACACAAAATGCTTTGCTTTTTTGATTGGTGGAGCTTGCTGCATTGAGGATTGGTACTTGAAAGATCACAGTACAAGAATTTACAGTTTGAAGCGTTTTCCTCTGGGTTTCGGTGTTTTTGATTTCATTTGCTTTGGAGTTGGGTGTTTTTGAATTATTCTGCTTTGAAGTTCAATAGTATCGTACAAAAGGCAGTTAGCAGTAAATATTGAGGTTCTGAACATCTTTTCGGTAGTGTTGGACGATCCGGATATCACTATAAAAAAAATTGTTACGTGGTTCGAAGCTCCCAGAAGATTAATTTACAAGATTGTCGTGATGTACAAGGTCATGCTTTGGGACCAGCGCTTTGCCTTACAAACACAAACCCGCACACAAACACACACGCACACACAAACACACACACACACACACACACACACACACACACAAACCAACACACTCAGAAACACACACAAACACACACAAAAACACACACAAGCACACACACAACCACACTCACACACACAAACACTCACAAAACCCACACAACACACAAAACACACAAAACACATAAACACACACAAACACACACTAACACACACAAACGCACACACGTTACTTCAGTTATCAATTGATAAGAAGCGATGAGTTAAGATCTGGTGTTTTGGCCTGGGAAGATCGAGTTATTGGCGGACTGTCATTCTGAGAATTCGTTGTTTTCAAATAATGAGACCGAGAAGTGTCCTCCAGCACGTAGGTGCATGATATCTTCATGCGTTAGCCCGCAGTACAATAAACACAGGTACTATACACATTTACCCATCAGAATATTATTTTATTAAAGTCCAAATGACTAGCATTACGTCAAATTTGTGACGCAATCATATTGGTGACGTAATCGCTAGCCTTAAGTCACATTTGTGACGTAATCACATCAGTGACGTAACCGCTAGCATTACGTCAAATTAGTGACGTAATTGCTAGCATTACGTCACATTAGTGACGTAATCACATTAGTGACGTCATCGTTAGAATTTCGTCCCATTAGTGACGTGATTGCTAGCATTACGTAACATTAAGGACAGAGATCGAAAGCATCGGAGGTTCAAGCCTGGCGTCAGATTCATGTCACCAATGGCCGCAAGATGTCACCGACGTAACGCCACACACCTTGAGGGTTCAACTCAATGTGCCTACCTCCTGCAATCGATTTTCTGAGCTAAAACCCGTTTTTTAGCGAGCCTCCGAGTCAAAACCGGTCTTTTGTCGACTGTGATTCAAAGACCTTGATCCAGAAGTGTCAGCAACACAGAAGAGGTGCAGAAGCAAAGCCATCTGACAGCAGCACAGAAGAAAAGCCATTTGGCAGTAGCAGCACACAGCCTGTTGCCTTTCCTCTTCTGGCATCTATAAATATTCATATGCCACCACTAAAATGATTCATTATTTATACATTCCTCTGAGTCGAGCCTCTGCCGGATTTTGTTCCGCTTTTAATAACCGAGTTGGGTCAATAAATCTGAGACTACGGACGCACGCACTGAGTGCCTTATTAGAATACTATTACTGCGAGGACGGTGGCTACTGGTTGTCATGATGCCTATAGGATAGAAGAAGTTTATCAGGGTCTCATCTGTAACGCCTCTATCTGGAGCAATGAGAATAGGAGAATTGCTGCTTATGCTTTACTGGGAAAATATTCGAAGCGGACGCCTATTGTTTTAATGAGGTTAGTGTAAAGAAGCATAGGTCGTAATATATTTGGTGAAAATGCTTAGTGAGATGAAATTTAACAACTCGACTGTGCTGAATTAGAATTCGTTAACAGAAACATTGACGTGCAGGCCTAGATACTCCATTGACGGGCAGGCTTAGATGTCCCATTGACGTGCAGGCTTAGATGCTCCATTGATGAACGTTAGATTGCTCGGTGATTAAAACTGAGCATAGATCATTGCGGAACGAATACAACTATTGACAGGACATCAGGCGCCGATATGGCACCAGGCAGTGGTCAGTTAACATCAGGTGCCGATATGGCACCAGGCATTGGTCAGGTAACATCAGGTGCCGGGATATGACACCAGGCATTGACTAGGTGACATCAGGTGCCCATATGGCACCAGGCATAGGTGACATCAGGTGCCGATACGGTAGCATGCTTTGAAGGCAACCTGAACAATGAAAATTTTCAGCATCAATTTAGAGACACAGCCTAATTCGTGTATAACTTATAAGGTTCGCTTTGATCAAGAGTTATAATGGCACAACACCGACTTACAAGAGGAGAGGTGTTGATTAGAAACAATTATGTGAATGATGTTTGGAAACAAAAAGGAGGTCGTGACAGCATACGTCAATGTGTTGGGACAACGTGCATTCAACCAGTTGTACTTTTCTGACACAAAACAATGTTGGTTATGAGACATTTTTAGAATCTTTTATTTGAATTTGATTTATACACTTCGAATTTGATTTTTATACTTCTGAAAAAAGTTCTGTCCTGATATGACGCAAAACCAAAATCCATATTGATTTAAATTCCACATCTTTTTTTTTAATTCCACGTGGGAAAAATATCGTTCATTCTTCTGGTATACACAAACCACGGACCAATGTAATTTTTCTTCTGTACACTACAACGTTTCGATGGATGGCGTACCTACTGAAGTGACCGTATTTGGTGTTGTTGCGAGCTACGTCATGGCAACACACCCTGGTCTTGTGGACGTGTTGGAAATTTAGCCCCTTCCCATGACTGGAACCGCGCATAACCACACGCCACCTTTCTATTCGCGAGGAGACGACTGTGAGCCTGAACATATTCATTCATACACTGAAATGTGTATGGATGAATGGTAATTATTCACCTGCCTCCCGTTAAACGTCTCAACAATGTTTCAACAATATTGAGGGGTAACTCACTAACCAACACTCGAATTTTACAGAAAGATGAAGGTCAAAGGAAGAATCGCTCACTCGATCACAATTGTTCAGAGGAGAATTCCTTTAGTCAATATCAAGCAGTATGATTGCCAGTGGGATTGCCGGAGTGATTTGTCCGTGTGATTTGTCCGTAAGATTTGTCCGTAAGATTTGTCCGCGTGATTTGTCCGTGTGATTTGTCCGTGTGATTTGTCCGTGTGATTTGTCCGTGTGATTTGTCCGTGTGATTTGTCCGTGTGATTTGTCCGTGTGATTTGTCCGTGTGATTTGTCCGTGTGATTTGTCCGTATGATTGTCAGTGTAAATTGTCCGTGTGATTGTTTGTATGGTTGTCTGTGTAAGTGTCTGTGTGATTGTCTGTACGATTGTCCCTGTGATTGTTAATGAGATAGTCCGTGTGATTGTTAGCGAGACATCAACGTGGTTATCAACAACCGGTCATCATACACACACTCAATATCAACCATCGTAATCGAATCTCGGCCATCCTTCAAGTGTTTTTCTACATTATTATTAACCCTTGCTCACATGTGATGGTCAAGGAGGTTCGAACTTGATGCCACAACCACACACCCTCCACTAATACTAATTTTGTTATACAATGTTACTTTGTCCGATTTCAATGTTGCGTGTGGTCAGAACAAAATGTAGATTCATTGTTTACTTCAAGCTTCCTTTGATATTTATTTGGTCGTGGCATGATCCGGAACGTTTGTGCATGCATTTATGTTCAGCAATGGAAGCAAGATGCTGTTACCGTTTTTAATCGGTTCCATTTACTCAGTTACACGTTGTTATGAACTCTGCAAGGTCACTCAATCTAATTTGTTGGCTTACCTGATCATTATACATGTTTCTAGGTTAATTGTGTGTGTATATATGTATAGGATTATTGGGATGTAAAGAATACCAGTCCGTTTTGTGTGATTTGATTTGATTGATTTTGATTTGGACCTCATTTCTTCCAGAGCCTCAACGCGAACCATCGCGCGCTCCCTCGTAGGTCACGAAGCGCACCGATTCTGGTAGGTTCGAAAACCTTCGTACGCAAAAACAGCGACTCTATAGAGGTTGATCAACCACATTCTTCAAATATGATATATAAGCAAGCTGGAGCGCACTGGAATGGGCAGGATTTAAACGCAGCTGGCTTTACACAGCTTCGTGTAGTCAGATGTTTTCTGAAAGCGACTTGCTTTTCCCGGTAGGTTAGGTCAGTAAGCAAGTTTCGTAAGTTCCAATGGAGATTTAAAAAGGCTCGACGGGCTGCTGCGAGTGCATTGCAATCCAAGTGTTTCTCGGCACGGTGGCGCGTCCGGTCCCATGTCTACATTCATAAGGTGATTGTGAGTTGGTTAGTTTTCCATTCTAGTACCGAGGGTTAAACTTTTGTCACTCTGTTGCCAAATGTCATTCCATCGGAATGTTATATGAGAGTTGCTGATAAGGAATCAGTCTCGGTAATATATGGGGATAAACTGTTTTAGATGGGTAGACGCCAGTATAGCAAGGGAATCTGCAATCTCGTTTCCTCTTATTCCCACATTTCCAGGGATTCCACAGATTTCGACCGCTTGATCAGTCTCGGACATTGTAAATGGATCGTGCTGTATTTTACGACGAGAAGGGTGTTCACAGTGCAGGGTTTTCAGCTGAGTGCAAGCACTCAGACTGTCTAAAAATACAACATATATGTGAGGCGGTCAGTTTTTTAATAGAAATAGCTAATTCGAGTGCTTACAGCTCTGCAGAGAACACAAAGTCTTCTTATGGTTGGTAGGGTAGCCTAACGTAAGGTTTCTCTGCGCACAGTGGCAGCTCATACTCCGTCCGCGGTTTTGGAGCAGTCACTGTATGTATGGCGGTGCTCTGAGTATTATTCCTCAAGTGTCTGGACATTTCTCGGCGGTAAGTATTGGATAGAGTCGTTGCTTTAGGGTATATTTGCAAATCTAGATTGATCAGCTATGGGTTGATCATTCACGTTGGTGTGTTGATTTGAAGAATTCGATAGGAGAATGAAGGTTTGATAGCCTTGCGATTGATTTTTAGCGAGTTCAATAAGCTGTCCATGAGTAGGGAAAAGGGTGGGCATATATTCTTCTTAGCAGCAAAGAGATGTCACATCGAAAATGTTGGGGATTTCGTTGAGGGCTGGGTTGTTGACAAGGTTCCTAGCCTTGAAATAGTTTTGTATCGAGAGTTTTTCTCGACAGAGCGTAAGGGAAATCTCGCTAACAAGCACGTTCAGAATTCGATGCGAAGGGAACGAATGCGCTGGTTGTAGTACGCAGGGCGTTGTTTGCAATGATCGAGGAGTGTTCGAGAGTGGGTTTGGCTGCTGAACCGTAAACAACGGCTCCACAGTCATTGCGTGAACGTATTATTGATCATATCGGCAATGAATTTTAGGGATGTTACCGAGAGGAAAAGTTTCGTTGACTTTTAACAGCGGGTCCCCAGGGCTGTAATGTTGGGTCACCATGTCAGTTAAGGGTCTCACACGAAGCCAAGGAACTTCATCGATTCTTCGTCTACTAGAAATGTTGTTTGCAGCGTTAGGACTGCTTTCAGGCGTAAACCGGGCACAAGGGTTAAGTGTATGCTTTTTGGTTTAAAGGACGAGAATCGGAATCCGTTAACTGACGCCCAGTTCCCGATCAGGTTCAAACACTTCTCGTGTTCATGCTGAATTGTCAAAAGGCTAGGGTGCCCGCAGCTCATTTGTATAGTAATGAAAGCAGTCTTCCGTCACGCGGAGGAATGTCGGCTAGGCATCCCATGGGGGATGCCTAGTTCTTGCGGATACGATGGTGACAGAGTGTCGCCGACCTTGACCCTGAAGGCACGACTTTGCAGAAATTCATGAATAAAACGTGGTAGTCAGCCTCTCAGACCTCTGCGGTGGAAATCTATCATGATACCGTATTTCCAGGTAGTATCATATAATTTTTAAAGTCGAAAAATATGGAAACCACACGTTCCCCTCGGACGAAAGCATGTCTAATGTCTGATTCTAGTCGTTCAAGGTGGTCCGTCGTGGAGTGGCGCTTGCGGTTACCGCACTGGATGTTGTTGAGGCCTGCATACATTTCAAGGTAGTAACAAGGCAAGGACGATGGTAAGGGCAATAGGGAAGTAATTGTCTGAGTCACTATGGCATTTTGCGGGTTATGGGTATCGAGAAAATTACACATTCCAGCGATTGGTAAGGAAAAAAATAGCTTGAATACATTATGCTGAATGCTTTTGGCAGATACTCAAGGACACCTTCAGGGAGATATTCCATCATATGGATGAGCTCGCGGTCAGGCTCGGGTTAAATTTCGCGGGTATGATCTATAGCGCACTGTAGTTCGTGGAGCTACAATTATTTGTTGTAGAACTCTTTGTTTGTGGAAGTAGAGTCGATGTGTTCACTTTCACTCAAGTATTTATACAATTGGAAGGCAACAGTGTAATTTGTCTATTGTAATATCTGGCTAAAAGTCTGTGTTAGTTTATCCCAAATTTCCACTTGGGGAGAATAAATGATGCCTCCGTCTGGAGGGATGTGGATAGGTCGCTCGGGGCATCCCTTCATGCGTCTGCTTTTTTCACACACTTTAGAAAGGTGGTTGTTCAGGTTAATAGTGTTGACTAATTGGGTCCTGCTCTCTCGATCGTTTCTTCTCTGCTTCGCGTTTCCGGAATACGACAGATGCCCTTTTCCACTCAATTAGGTTCCAGCAGGACCGTGCACGACGGAAGACCGTGTACAGCCTTTCACGCCAGTCTATTGCTTCCTGCATCTCTGGGCACCACCACGGCTTTAGAAGGAAGGTTGAAGGCGAATTTTGGAGATGCATGCGGCAGCTGAACTTTTAAATTTATTGTATGAAAGAGTGATCAGGTCGTGCTCTGAGATGTCGCCGCCACCCATATCGTGCCACGCGATATGTGCCGAGTATTCTTCCCAGCTGGCATTCCGGTAGTTCGATCAAAGTTCTTGTGCAGTGGAAGTTTTTGGTTGGTTGATGATGAGCGCTATGATGACTGGGTTATGGTCACTGGCGCTAGCTTAGAGTTCCGTCCGCAGGGGAAGGGGGTGGTGAGGTACGCTCTGGTAGATCACACGTGCCACTCCGCCGTGTGCAGTCACAATATTGTGGTCTTCCCAGTGATGTATTAGATATTGAGGTATTCTCAATGTGGCGGTCTCTCGGAGTTTGGCCTCTTGGAGACCAATCACCAAAGGTTTATGAGCTGAGATTAAAGAGACATGGTAATTTGTCTTTCATGTTTCTAAATCAATGGCAGTTCCACTGAATTATTGTGCTGTTGTTCATTTTGGACTCGAGTCACATTCAGGCCTTGACGATCTGTTGCGGTGGCGTGGTTTGCAAGAACTTTTGTGGTGTTCGTGTTGTTGAGTTTGCCCAGCAGTCCTAGATCGAGAGCGTCCGCTTTCTGTAGAACGAGTCCTGCTAATGTTACGGCGTTCACGGCTGTGAGGGCACTTGTAGGCGGAGAAGGAAGAAGGTGTCCACCCTTTGTGCTCCCTTCTTGCGAGTGATATGTTTTTGGAGGGGTTGATACTTATGTTCAGCTGGGAAAATTAAATGTACGCTACCGTTCGTTCACGGCTCTATTTATTTTGTTACACGATGTGATGAACGCTGTAATAACTCTTAGCTATAATAGCAAGATGTACCCTACCGTTCACACACGGCTCCGTTCACTCAGTTCCTCGTTGTTTTGCCTTCAATAATGTTCAAAATTTGCTTCGTTGGTCTCAACTAATTATTACAAGTATTCTAGATTTGTTTAGTACATATAGGTACTGTGTCAGGGCAACCATGAAACACCACACCGTTTGTGTGTATTTTCATTCCTTCGTTCAGATGCGCGCTACCGTTTATGCACGATCCCCTTTTTTGATGATTACATCTTGTGAAAGCCTCAATCTGGATTTCTCATCAGATTTTTTTGTTCATTTTGTATCATAATACGCAGCTGAGATTTCTGTACATTTAAGCTTCAATCAAAGTTGAAAAATTGATACCATACTGTTAATGCATGGATAAAGATTTTTTTCTGCCCCCCGTCGTTCAGTCCACTCCCATCTTCCCCCACTTACACACACTCTACTAACTGCCACTTCATTGTTTGGCTGCATTACTCTCAATATAATGTAACCCATCCAAAACGCACCCACTTCAAAATCCTCTCTAGGGCACTTCACATGCACGGCACTTCATCTTCATCCAACTCGTCCTTCGAATTGTTTGAGAGCTCCATTCCCAATATAAAGTAAACCATCCTTCACATGCCCACGTTCACATGCCCACGACCACACCCGTCACACTTTAAGTCTCCACTTTCCCCGTCCTCCACTCAGGTTCTCCACCCACCACTCTCCGCATACCCTGCCCTCCACTCAGGTTCTCCACTCGCCGCTCCTGCACGAGGGCTTCGAAACGTGTCCAAGTTGCCATCCCCGCCACCGTCGACGGCAGCGCCATCAGGCCCTCTAACGGACGAGAGTGCACTCGTTTGTTTGCGTTTGCATTAGAATTATAATTGTTGCTGTTCGCACTAACGAAGAGCGAGCTGTAGGGCAAGGTACACACAACCGAACGCCTGATCTCGTTGTCTGTTATATCAAAAACAAGTCTATTGGAGGGTATAGGTAGAGAGCGTTGCATCTTTGTGTGACCAGGTCTCGTTGTATATATGTGTGACTCGACATAGATGTGTATGGAGTTGTATTTGTTGTTGATTTAGTGTTAGGTAGAAATGTCTCTGTGTGACCAGGTCGCGTTGCATGTATTACTCAACACGAACGTGTGTGGGGCAGTATGGGTTGATGGCATAGTGTTAGGTAGAAATGTCTCTGTGTGACCAGGTCTCATTGCATGTATTACTCAACGCGAATGTGTATGGGGCAGCATGGGTTGATGGCTTAGTGTTAGGTAAAAGTATCTATGCGGGATCACGTTTCGTTCTATGTGTTTCTGGACACGGATGTGTATTGGGCTATATGAGTTGAGCGCTTGGTGTAAGGTAGAAGTACCTCAGTGTCATCCGACCTCGCTTGGTGTTAATCGACGTGTGTATTGAAGTGCACATGTAGAGTATGTTGGTGAGCAGCTCGTTAGCGGTGGTTTACAGAAAATGTTATAAAATTATGAGGAATAGGTTTTCACTATTAGTCACAAATATAAAAACATATGATTTTACAATGGAGTGAAGCTGAATTGGCATCATAGAAAGAATGACGATGAAACAGATCCTTTAGTGTTGACAATTTCAACCAGAATTCTTGGACGAACAATTAGGTTGGGTGTCTGATGGTGTTCATTGTAACAGAGGTGAAAATTAGGGTGGAATGTCGTTTGCCAACCTTAAACCGAAGGTGAACCGACATTTTTATCTGGAAATCACATGTCCGTTCTTCTTTTCGACGCCTGGTGGGAGTGTAGGTAATCACACCTACCCTGCAAGATGTTTGAAAGCAACAGTTAAAGGTATACTGTCATTATAGTTTAGTTTATCACTATGTCAGAGGGAAGGACAAACACCCAATAAAGAGGAAACATCGGCAGGCATGTGAGAATATGTAAACAGATTATCGGCTGCTAGGAGAAACATTGTAGGCCAGTAGAAATTTGTCTTACAAAACGATCAACAGATAATTGAATAAATGCAGAAATTAATAGCATTCACTAGATTTGTAGAAGTAGAACAACACATTGAAAATTTAACTCATTTGACATCGTTCAATTTAATCTCAATTAAGGCGCCATTTTAATTACTGAACTACATAAGGTAAACTGAGAATTACATGCATCTGTTCAGACGCCATACAGAACACCCAGCTCCATCAGACCTACGTCTGCTCAACGACTTCTACAGGACATCAAAGGGCTTCAGGGAAGCCCTCTAGATTTCAAGATATTCAGTCCGACTACCTTTGTATGACATCAGAGGGCCTTGTATGTCGATGCAACAAGGGCTAATGATCATGCAGTTCCTTTTGGAGAAGCGGGCTCACATACATGGGCGATGCAGTGCCCTTTGACACAACCCTCGGATCGTAACTGGCAAATGGGCTTTGAGAGTGAGCACAAACAGATGAAATTGACTCATGATCGTTTACCATGTTATTGCTATGACAATAAGAGCATGCTTCTACTAATCTTGTTCGTATTTTTTACATGCTGCTTAATTCATACATTTACTCCATGTTAAATCATAAAAAATGAAAATATGGCATTGATACCTTAGATAGATGTTTTTTATTGCGAATGGGATTTGGCCTTTCAAATACAACACACCCATAGCAGCGGCAGCAATACCTTTGATATGGTTTAGATGTTATCGTACAATGTTTTAGACCCCTATTTACAATATGTGAGCCCATTTCGATTTCCCAAACCCATGTTCTCAGGGTTTCCTAATCCCATTTATTCGTGATCTTTCCTCCTCATGTATTCATGAATCCACACCCCATGTATTCGCATTTTCCCCACCCTATATATTCGTGTTTTCGACACTCCATGTATTCGCATTTCCCCCACCCCATATATTCGTGTTTTCGACACCCCATTTATTCGCATTTTCCACACCCCATATATTCGTGTTTTCGACACCCCATTTATTCGCATTTTCCCCACCCCATATATTCGTGTTTTCGACACCCCATGTATTCACGATTTGCCAGTTTGGACTAGTTGTTTTTCAACGACACGTATCCGTAATTCCTACCTCTAAATGGACGATGTTTCATCTCTATGTATGTATATACACATGTATGTTTATGTATGCATGTGTATATATATGTACGTTTAGATGTATGTATGAATGAATATGCGTATGTATGTGTAGGTGTTTTCTGTATGTGCACTGATGATACTATTGTAAATAATATTTCGCTTAATGTAATCCGAACCGGCGGCCCCTAGAGATGAGCTGTGACAAATTCAAATTGAACTGTCGTTTTTGTTAATTCAAATAGCGTAGTTGATAAAGAAGTTTCTTGTCTTATGTTTAAGAATTTAATTATTTCATAAATATTAAAAACCCATTGCCAGACTATGGTAATAAATGATTCAATAATAATAATAAGGTGTCTCTGTATGTAAGCATCAGAAAACATACAAATTTAGTACTTTATACTCCCTTCGACAGCTCTTTCGTCGAGACTTGTTGCGAAAATAGTCGTGTTCTTACTTTCAGCTAGGAAGTAAGAGGCGTCCCTGCCGCTCATACCCCGTCCCAATTACTCACTTGCATGTTGAAATGAACTCCTTAAGGCTGCCTATTATTTGCTGATATGATGGTCTTAGCTGGTTTTTATACGTAATTTCAAATTTACTGTGTAGATTATGAGTACATTCTTGGATAAATTTAATATAAAAAAGAACAGCATGCCGCCTCTATATGAACAAACTTTTTTAAGGCTAAATGCAGATACCTCCGGACCATATACACTAGAGCGTCATAAAACATAGCCCAAAATAACTGTGTCCAAGATGGCCTCAGCTGTGGCGGGAAAATGTACGAGCTCATTTGTTACATTGAACTAGCAAGACTTATATGTAACCAAATATATTATTCAATAAAGTTGTACCCTGAAATATTGAATATCAAATACGTTATTTGACAAAGCTGTACCCTGAATTTAATACGAATTATAGAATTGTGAGAGACACGAATGTACTCATTTGTTCCATTGAACTGTCACATTTTATGTGGAGCCAAGTACATTGTTCGATGAAATTGTACCCATAATTTAATGTGTATTTTATAATGAAGAAATACGTTGTAAACACCAAGAATACTACGAGGCAGTTCGTAAATAAACGTTTTTTCTTTCTCTCAATGTTCGTAAGTTCATTGATGATAATATTGTAAATTATCTTGCTCCATGGAAGCTAAATACGACAGTAAATAGCCCGCAGCAGCTGAAAACAACCAGAAGAAACAGAGCTACACATGACGAGCCAAATAACACACGCATTTTGATTTTAAAAATGCACGGAAAACACGCATCTCCGAACACCCATCCCAAAGACCGTTCAGATACTTACTGCTTTATTCGTTTGTGTCGTTCTAACAATGAAAGAAACGGTCGCATATGTTCATCTTTCCAAACTAGTCATCTGAAAGAAGGTGATAGCATCTTTTGAGTCCAGTTTGATTTACTAATGACGAGTATCCGTGTTAAAATTACATCACATTTAATGTCCAGTTTGATCTACTAATGACGAGTATCCGTGTTAAAATTACATCACATTTAATGTCCAGTTTGATCTACTAATGACGAGTATCCGTGTTAAAATTACATCACATTTAATGTCCAGTTTGATCTGCTAAAGACGAGTATCCGTGTTAAAATTACATCACATTTAATGTCCAGTTTTATCTACTAATGACGAGTATCCGTGTTAAAATTACATCGCATTTAATGCCCAGTTTGATCTACTAATGACGAGTATCCGTGTTAAAATTACATCGCATTTAATGTCCAGTTTGATCTGCTAAAGACGAGTATCCGGGTTAAAATTACATCGAATTTAATGTCCAGTTTGATCTGATAATGACGAGTATCTGTGTTAAAATTACATCGCATTTAATGTCCAGTTTGATCTGATAATGACGAGTATCTGTGTTAAAATTACATCGCATTTAATGTCCAGTTTGATCTGCTAAAGACGAGTAACCGTGTTAAAATTACATCGCATTTAATGTCCAGTTTGATCTGATAATGACGAGTATCTGTGTTAAAATTGCATCGCATTTAATGTCCAGTTTGATCTGATAATGACGAGTATCCGTGTTAAAATTACATCGCATTTAATGTCCAGTTTTGTCAGCTGATATTGAGCAGCCGTGGTCAAATGTAACTAGACTTTTTGTTCCAGCTGTACCTCACCAACGTTATAATTACATTAAAATAATTCAATTTGTCTAATTAATGGAAGAATGGAGCTCTCGACACGAACAGTCAATGGATTAATGGAACAATGGAGCTCTCGGCACGAACAGTCAATGGATTAATGGAACAATGGAGCTCTCGGCACGAATAGTCAATGGATTAATGGAACAATGGAGCTCTCGGCACGAATAGTCAATGAATTAATGGAACAATGGAGCTCTCGGCACGAACAGTCAATGGATTAATGGAACAATGGAGCTCTCGGCAAGAACAGTCAATGGATTAATGGAACAATGGAGCTCTCGGCACGAACAGTCATTGGATTTATGGAACAATGGAGCTCTCGGCACGAATAGTCAATGGATTAATGGAACAATGGAGCTCTCGGCACGAATAGTCAATGGATTAATGGAACAATGGAGCTCTCGGTACGAACAGTCAATGGATTAATGGAACAATGGAGCTCTCGGCACGAACAGTCAATGGATTGATGGAACAATGGAGCTCTCGGCACGAACAGTCAATGGATTAATGGAAGAATGGAGCTCTCGGCACGAACAGTCAATGGGCTGCTTCCACAAGATGGGTGTAGCCACGTCTGACCCAACACAATTAGAACAATTAGAACAATT
>SDVV010010422.1:0-16261 GCA_016164225.1 Gammarus roeselii
CTTATGATAACCAATCGAAACATACAACAACACCTATAAAAAATTGGCTAAATAAGATTCTCTACTCTACTCTAACCGATATTGATTAACTATGATATACGGCGTATCCTGCCATACCCCAGAGGATGTAACCTACACCAATATGGAAAGGTGTATGGCCAATCAATACACGATGCCGATGTACACTACTGATCTTATAAAAAATATAAATAATCCTGCACTTTAACTCCTGAGGTGATCTAGTTCATGAAAAATCATATACTAACATAACAGCCATACCGAAAATATCTGACACTGAGTTAATGCGAATACGGTTATTTCTACTACGATACCTGTTCAAATCTATAACAAATTCCTAGACCTAACTTATGCTATGCCTCTAGTATGAGAAAAATCAAAGACCACTGAGTAATAACAACTAGCTCTGAAATGCAGTAATAGGTCACTTCTCAGCAATCTACCACTGATATATAACAAACATTGAGGCAAAACCCGGTCATGGTACAATACCTCAGACATACATACCATGCACCTGTTTAGTCCATCATCTCTGAACAACATCGAGCAAAGTCACATCCTGGACGTAACCAAGAATCTATACACAGGTACATTTACCAAGAATGGGCCTGACATGAGTCTCAAAGAGTGTGTGGCCATAAAAAGCTGGGGTTATATTCACTGATTACCTAAGTAAATCACTACAACAATGAGTATCTTGTCGCACAACCTCTCTAACACACCCATGGAACTCAAGATCGTAGTCCAACCAAAATACTTACAAATTTCACGTTGAAAAAGAATGAACTCCAAAGGACAACCAAAGAGTGTAAACCGCCTCTACACCAGCACCCCACCATCCCGTAAATCGTCTTCTAAAACGTCACACTATACATTCGTTCGGGTCAATGACTATTTTCCACATAGATGCAGTACGGACTCACACCGCTTAAACTTACATTCCTATGATTATCGTGGAAAAATCATACAACAGCAACTATAAAAATAGTAAAATAAGATTCTCTGCTCTAATTAACATTAAAAATGTAATACACAATAATATCCAGCATAGTAAATCGGTCTACTTACACAAATAGGCATAAACACAACGAGCTTTTGCCTAGGGGACTCTCTTACTCCTCCTAAACATTGAAGTATGGTTCTACAATAAACATACAATAAGCTAACAGCAAGACCGAGTTTGTAACAAATTGGATCTTCTATATCTATAATAACCACGTCAAACATTGCCAGGATGTAAGAAAATTTATAAAACACGAAAAAATGAACAATATGTAACTAAATTAGACCTGAAATAATGTTCAACATTGCTGCTACAAACGTTATATATCGTAATATTCCAATATTGTATAAAATACCCAATATCCTGCATCGAAAATGTAAACTGTCCAGAGAACATACAAAACTGGGAGACACCTACTAAAACGGTCAAGATATAATAAAATAAGATGAATGATGCAATAACCGACCAATTATGCCAGAAAAAATATGCTACATGGAATTTGCATACCTAAAATAATCTAAAATATCAATAACTGTATGGGATAACTATTCAAAATTCCAAAAAAACATTACAAATTCAACATATATCAATCGACATTTCTAAGTATTCATAACACAATATAATAACTTACTATACGTCCATATCGTTCAGTATTCTCGCTAAAGGGCCTCCAACGATACTCGCTATACCAAAAAATCGAGATAAGACTACCCGAACAGTCCTGATAACAAAACTGGATAATGCGTTATGGAGTATACAGAATCTCGTAACAAAGTTGCTGCATCAATCCAAAATACAAACATCAACTCGCCAACTGCCAGACTAATAAACCATACTATCCCTATAGGTATTATATACGTATGAAATAAATCGATGGAAAAAACACAAAACATCACCTAAATTCAATATCAAGCATCCAAATCAACTTCTGAATGAGTCAATTATTCTCTTGGGTGATTCTCCTCTAGGGATGTTTCAGTCACCTGTTAATTTTGTATATATTTTTCTTCATCGGATAGCACACAAGATAGAAAAATTAATGAATGAGTTACTGCAGTAGTAAGTAAAACATACCGCAAGTGTACTGATACAAACAATCGCATAAAATAACAATAAAATAATTGAAACTATGCCACGTGTAGATTTATCAATATCGAACGACGTAGAAATGATACCAACGTTGAAAAAAAATAATCATGAAGGTGTCCGGAAAGTGTGGGCTTTTTAATCTTTAATACTACATATAAATTATTATGTACCTGTTAGATTTATTATCAATAAAAATTATCTTATAAAAGTATGTTATCATAACCCCAAAGAAACATTCAGGGGACCCAGCATTGAAAATGCATATATGCAACATGACATGCAACGAAGTTGCAACACACTATACCCAAGCATTTAAATACTAATACCCTTATGTAAATAAAAATAACAATCGAATATTCCGAAAGCTATCCATTCGTTCGAATGAGTCATTCACCTCCGTTCCCCTTCGCGCTGCCTGCCTTCCGCTACCTTCCGCGTGCTGACTCTAGATGGCATGCATTGCGCCGGTGACTCCCGCCCCACCCAAAAGTGATGCATAGAAAGCGGTTTTAGGCTCCCTTTATACAATTTCGGGGCGATGGAGCCGATCTTTCCGTTTAGCGTCACTCCCAGGAAATCTATCTGCTGGATGGGTTTCAGAATAAACTTCGCCAGGTGGATGTGGAGCCTAGCTTGAGGAGAAAGGCGCTGGCCGTCAGGGTATTGGGCCGGCACTGATGTGCCGGCCCAACACCCGTCGTCGATGTAGAAGGCCGCGTTTATCCCTTGCTGGTGGAGTAAGCGGAGGGGCAGTGTCGCTACCGTCGTAAATATTTTCGGTCCCAGGTTGAGGACGAATGGAAGGGCCGAGAAAAGGTATAACTGGCCTCGTATTTTGAAAACCAGGTACTTATGGAACCTGGGATGAATTGAGACGGGCTGGAAAGCGTCCTTGATCTCCAATTTGGTGAACCATAGCGGATGTTTCAGAACGGCCCGTATTCTTTGCTTGTTGGACAAAAGATTCGGATCGTAATCTTTGTCGAAAGAATACAGCGCGTATTCTTTGCGGTTGGACATTCTGACGCTGTAGAAGCAAAAGAGTTCCGCGGGATAGTATATCCGTTACCATTTCCCTGCAGCGGGCGATGAGCTATGAGGTCGGGGCGATGGACTCTACCTCTCCGTTTAGCGGCAATCCCAGAAAATTAATCTGCTGGATGAGTTCCGGAATAGACTTCGCTAGGTGGATGTGGAAGCCTAGCTTGAGGAGAAGGGCGCTGATCGTCTGTTTGGTGAGCCGGCACTGATGTGCTGTCAGTGCCCAGAGCAGCCCGTCGTCGATGTAGAAGGCCGCGTCTATCCCTTGCTGATCGAGTAAGCGGAGGGTTGTTTCGTCTTCGCCACAGTCGTAAATATTTTCGGTCCCAGGTTGAGGCCGAATGTAAGGGCCGAGAAAAGGAATAACTGTCCTCGTAGTTTGAAAATCAGGTACTTATGGAACCTACACTAAGTTGGATTGGGACGTGCGGGAAAGCGTCCTTGATATCCAATTTGGTGAACCATATCGTATGTTTCAGATCGGCTCGTATTTTTTCGGGTTAGACGTTTTCCTAGAGATGCTGGATGCTTTCCTAAATATGCTTTCTTCCTCTGATGTACTCCGAACATTTTAGTGTTTGTTGTGAGATAAATAACATCGTATGAGTTTTTGGGGCTGCTGAGGCTTCTGTGCCACCGGCGGTGCAGGGCCATGAAACATGAAGTGGAGGGGGTCATACATGAAAGGACCTCCGTCCTGCTTCGGAAGGCTTCACGCGCCTGGAAAGCATTAAAGATCGCCCCGTCGGTGGAGGGTTGAGGTTGAAAAATCGATCCTGCTAGAACGGCTGCCCAAACAGATTCCGGAGCAAGTTTGTTCAGAGTCTGAAAGTGGATTTTGTATTTCTGCTGAGCCGCTTCGATCAGGGATCCCCCCAACAGTTTGTGAATGCAGCCTGTGGAGCGCTCCGATAAACAATGCAGTGACTGTGGGGTAACTCGCGTGTCATCTGTTAAGACCGGACCACGGATGTGAGCAGAATACCCATCAGTGACCCGCTGTGGATATAACCGCGCAGGTTCTGAGCGACCTGAGCGTGGAGCTGGAGATTCTTCGTACGTACTTCTGCAGTAATGTGTTGGGAAGGAAAAGCTATCTTTCCCCTAGTGGTCTCGAAGTGAACCTATGGGGGAAGGATCTGCGCATTAGCGAATTCCATCTGGGCCCTGATTCTATGGCAGCCTGATGTAAGCGCAAAGTGCGTTTTCTTTCTCAAACCTTCAAGGCTATTTATTTAGATGTTAAAAATTTAATTTGTTGGATAAAAATCATTTAAATTAAAATAAAAAACCTTCAGAGAGAGAAAATCCCCTTATGAAGCGAAGTGTGGGGTTGGGTGTGATCACCCAAACGGGGTGCCCTCCTACCCCCGGCCTCCAGGCCTGTTGCCTCTCTGTAGGGCCAAACCCAACCGCTGCTGGAATCATAGAAATTCTCGTGAATCTCCAGTTGCCTCCACCAATCTACGTCCGATCTCCTTCACAATTCGCGCAGTCGACTCGCCATACACCCCTGTCGTTTCCTAGGCTATTAGCTCAAATTGGAACTGTCGGGTCAAAGCGCTATACTTCCTGCAATTACGTGCCTCTGCCTCTGTAGCTGCAGAATCATCTAAAATTGTAGAACCTATCAAATGCGTTTCCGCATAAGTGTCCACACAAGTACAGTCCCAGCATAAACTCTTACCATTCTTGAAGGGGAAAATTGTGATGCCATCGGGTCTCTTGGCATCACCTCTATCTAAACCCAAAGGTTCCAGCACCGATGGTTGTCCCGTTCTCTGCAAAGATCTTCGGACGATGTCGTTCAACGCAGAATGTCTGGGAAAGCGACCGGTACTGTACCTTCATGAAAGTCCATGCAGTCCCATCTCGTCCATTCCAACGGATGCTGTTGGAAGATTTTAGATCCCACCTTCAGAGCAACGGCAATGCGCAGTGTCTCTGGATCTATTTGAGTTCCCAATGATGGCACAAGGACTGCATGCATCTAGAGACCACTCTCTCTGCTGGAGGCAGCCAGGAGGCGTGCGCTCGCCGTCTGATCCGCCACAGCAAGCAACCCGTTCAGTGTAACCTCTAACAAAGGCAAGTCTCATACTTTCTGCTTACTTCTGTCCTGTCTCTGGGAGATATTGGTCACCTTAATGACGGCATCCTCAACACCAAATCAAAACTGTTCAGACACTCACCTTGATGATAAGCGGGCGATGATCTGAGCACATATTGCAGTTTATGAATAGAAAGTCAAGTTTTCAGAAGTAAAAATGCTTGGTGACTTTCTATCTGCTCCAATCGCGTGATCATTCGTTCTAAGTCATCTTGCTAGCTTCTCAAAGCATTGGCCATACCCTCTTTGGAAAGTGGTGCTCCTAGCCGAGTACACTGGCTAATCGGAACCACTCTGACATCTGGTAGCACCAACCTAAAGCATCTCTCTGTATGGTCCAACTTCTGAGGTGAGTGGTCTAAGATTGTCAATTCGCACTTTCTATCATTAACCTCTAACCCAATCGCTTGCAACTGATTAATCAAGCGCTGCGCGTCATGCAAACCTTCTCTGGTGTGCCTCCAAAGGTGGCATCATCAAGGTACCAGACATTGAACTCTGACTCAAAAGCTCGGGCAACCTCTTCAACCCCCCGAGAGAACAGTGCCGGTCCAAATGGGTCTCCTTGCTGAATACCAATGGATGACTGCAACACTTTTTCACCGTAGTATAATGATGTTGGTGGCGAATAAGCTTGTCATAGTAGTCTGAAAGCGCTTGGAGCTCGGTTCCGAGCCGCTGTCAGTAAAGTGTCTCTTCTGATTCAATTAAAAGCGTTTCGCATGTAAATTTTAAGAAAAACTCTCCTGTGATTACAGCTCAAGTACGCCCTGGCTGCATGGGCAGCTGCCTCACACCCTCCCTTGGTTAAGAACCCCAACTGTACGGGGCAAAGCTCATGACCGAGTATCACAGACAGTGGTTTGACTCCTACTTTGGTAGCGAGCCTTCTCAAGGTGTTCCCAACAGCAATCGGGCGGATGCCACCCTCCTTCTTCATCAAAGCGCCAATAGAAGGTCCGTGGTAATCATGAATATAGGCACCTCGCCTCTCCGCACCATATTGGTGAATTCTGTCAGCCGCAACAGCAGGCGGACACCCGCTTCCCCCGACTCTCGTCCCATCACTCACATTGATGACGGGACTCTCGTCCCGTCATCAATGTGAGTGATGAGTTTCGGGAGTGCATCTGGTATACGTTCTAGATTGAACAATCCGTCGTATTTGATGGTCCCCTTCGATTGGTTGGTTGCTCGACCGCAAACACTTTTAAGAAGCTGGGTTGAAAGCTTCTTAGAAGTAGCCGGCGGCCAAATAGGAGAGGACCTCCGGGCGAGGACCGAACAGTGGTGCTTGTCAGGTCCATCGGAGAGGAAATAAAGTTAGAGCCTCGCTCTGGAACGTTTAGAAGGTTATTAGGATTCTCTGTCTGATTGCACGATATTTGTTCCTGAAAGCCTCCAAGGTAAGACTGCCTGGGAGCACTTGCATGGCTGATAGGCATATGTTGCACCAAACTGCACAGTATACGTGGCCTTAGGCATTCGGTATATATGTCATCGTTAGGCAGTGGACAGGCGTGTTGTGAGCCTTAAAACGCGGTCATCAGAGGGAACTCTGGGTTTGAGGAGCCGTCCTGTGACTCGCGATCGCTCGCCTGTCTCTGAGGTGATTTTGGACATCGTTACTGAAACAATTCAAAGACATGTATGGAGTGGGTGTTCTGATCCAAATATACGCTCGCAATCACCGCCACATAGCACAAAATAGTGTATGCATGAGTGAAATTAATAGGTATGTTACCAATAAATTCAATTGAGGCATAAAATAATGCAAATATATACAGAATGTATTTCATTATTTCATATTGTGCAATATGGCATGCAATGTTGACCCGCAAACACTGTTAGCGTTGAATCTGAGTGTCGAGCCCTGTTAGCGTCCGTAAAGACGCTGGGCGGTATCACGCATATGACTGAAATGAATCCAATGTCACTGAGAAGACGCCGTATATCGTTGGGTTTTCATAGCGACACTGACTTTTGACCCGCGGGACGTCATGTGTGACACATGATCTCTGGATGAGAAGACATGTTTTAAATGATACTACAAACAAACTATCATCGTTTAGAAGATTTACATTACGTGATGCTCCAAAACGAGCTATCATCGCTCAGAAGACTTGCTTTAAATTATTCTTTAAACGAGCTATCCTCGTTCAGTAGACTTACTGTAAATGATGCTCTAACGAGCTATCATCGTTAAGTATACTTGCTATAAGGAATGCTCTAAACGAGCTATCATCGTTTAGGAGCCTTGCTTTGAATGATGCTCTAAACGAGCTATCATTGTACCGTAGACTTGCTTTAAATGATGCTCTAAGCGAGCTATCATTGTTCAGTAGACTTGCTTTGAATGATGCTCTAACCGAGCAATCATCGTTTAGTAGACTTGCTCTAGATGATGCTCTAACCGAGCTATCATCGTTCAGTAGACTTGCTTTAAATGATGCTCTAATCGAGCTATCATCGTTCAGTAGACTTGCTTTAAGTGATGCTCTAAATGAGCTATCATCGTACAGAAGATTTACTTTTCATACTTTAATAACTAAATTACAAGAATACGTTATGGTGCGCAACAGACCCTGTGTTAGCCAGCTAAAGATGGCGCTTGATGCCACTCGGCCAATCGTTGTCGTACGATCAAAGAAGGCGACCTGATGCTACTAGCCGGCAGTTGTCGTACGATCCAAGATAGCGGCCGGCCGGCAACTACCTGACCGCCAAACACCATATGTGACACGTAATCATCTGCGTGTATGCATGAAGGGCTATCTGTGAACCGCTTACTTCAAGACCAAACACCGATAGCAGACATCTGCATGTGGCAGGCATCTGCCTATAGCAGGCATCTGCCTATAACAGGCATCTGCCTATAGCAGGCATCTGCCTATAGCAGGCATCTGCCTATAGCAGGCATCTGCCTATAGCAGGCATCTGCCTACAACAGGAATCATCTGCCTATAGCAGGCATTTGCCTATAGCAGGCATCTGCCTATAGCAGGCATCTGCCTATAGCAGGCATCTGCCTATAGCAGGCATCTGCCTATATCAGGCATCTGCCCATTGCAGACATCTGCCTGAAGCAGTATTTTAAACCAAACATTGAACGGTTCACAAAGAAACGACACATGGGACGCGTAATCATCTGCGTGTAGGTATGAAGGGCTGTCCGTGGATTGCTCACTTCAAGATCAAACACGATAGCAGGCATCTGCCTATAGCAGGCATCTGACTTACGAGCAGGATTTCCAAAACCAAATATTGAACGGTTCGTGAAGGAACGTCATTTGTGACACGCATTCATCTGCGTGTAAGTATGAAGGGCTGTCCCTGGACCGCTTACATCAAAACCAAACACCGTCGGTGTCAGCATAAAGGCTCATTTCCTAGGAGTTGACAAAGGAATGACTAGGAAGCACTGTTTATAAGCAGAGCCTCAACACCACCCAATGACAGAGTTCTCGTTGAACTTCATATGTGACACTTGATCATCTGCATGAAGGTGTCAAGCCTGTTGCAATTGTCGTTTTGTTTGACAAAAGATTGCGGCGGGACTCCATAGGTCGGCTTGTCAGTATGCGTAAGTTTTGACGACGATGACGAGGCGGTGACACAGCTTTTCAGTACGCATTTGCACAATTGCAATCCCAACCTGTGGCTCTGCAGAGGCAGCGGGTCACTAGTCCGCTGCCCATATGGGCCGCTTTGTACTGAACATACCTAGTCATTCATGGCTAGATGATGGGACCCTGTGGGTCCAGTGAGCGATAGCTGTGGAGGTTTGGTGCTCTACCGCCTCGTCTGAGCAGGTAGCGTCAAATGAATGCCGAGGTAAGGTAGACCTCCCTTATATAGCGTATGGGAAGCGGGGTTCAGCCAGCATCGGCCGGCCGGGCGCATCCGGTCGTCATTTAGATCTAAAACGACAAATACGATCAAGCAGCCATTTTTGGTCATAACATAAAAACTCGGAGAAAGTTGAAAAACGTAAAAATTCAGAAATTCCCGATAAATGTTGAAAGACACAAAGGTTTAAATCGGTCGAAAACCACTTTCGACGAATGTTATCAAAATTCTTTCTCAAAAACGTCTCTGTTATGTTTCCTCTTCGAGATTCATTCGAAAAAAAAGCAAATGTGCATGCTAACACTATGGCTCATACGAAATGAAAGGGAAAAATCAAATGCACTTAAATCCGCGCGTCTTTGAGTCACTACTATGCAGCACTAGCAGAGATTATTGGTAGCTTAGAACTGTTCTTGTATGATGACTGTTTTGTAATGCCGCCCCCAGACCGAGACTGTCCTGTGTCGCCTGGAGGACATAGAGGCACGCATCAACGCCATGCTCACCGAGTGAGGCCGTCTGACAGATGGTGCGTTGCAGCCGCCCTTCTCCTAGTGTGGTCTAGATTAGGTTGGCAGGTCATTTCGGGAGTGTATAGAGAGAAGCAGAAGCTAGGTCTGCTGGTAACTATCGTTTATCCACCCAATTCGTGTTTTTTTAAAGAGTTTTTTTTTATCTAAATACGATGTGAAGTAAAACAAATTAGATCCAATTTCAATATCCACGTGCGGAAGCATGAGATTTTTTGTTCAAAACTGAGTCTGATATTGCAGCTTATTATTTGGAGTAACTCTGGCTGATCAGTCCGCTTTGAACTAAAACAAATAAAAGAACAGAAAACAAGGTACCACCACAAAATTATTTAAAATCACCGCATAAAACCATACTACAATTACAATTTTAAAAGCAAACGGTAAAATATTGATTTTCTGATGTCGCTCTAACGAGTTCAACGTATTCTCAGAACTCTGCTGTAGTAACACATATTTTCTCGTTATTAGTTATGAAAGGAATATTACTTAATTGCCATGTGTTCTCGTTAACTGAACTCAATAATAGTGTTGACAAGCTTACATCACTAAGCTGTTATTAGCTATATAGAAATGACCTGCCACCAAAGAGATCACCCAGGGAGTCTGGACGGCGCTCCAGGATCAGGAGTGGGTCAGAGCACTCAGGGAGATGCTGGGCGCTGACCGCTCAACTTGAGGAGGCAATTGATTTATGGAAATTGGGCTTGAAGAGTTTTGGCCTAGACACTCCCCGGACATTCGAAGGACAGCTATTCGCACTGTGACGTCACTTGGATATAAACACTGTCAGGAATAAACTGTTGCCGACGTCGTTTAGTTCAGTTTATGGGCACGGAAAGTCAATGTTGATTGTTTTCAAAAGTCACTTAATACGATATTTTGAACACAATCGATGTATTAAATGAGTTTCAATGTAAGTTCACAAATAATAACCAAGCCCTTAATTGTTTACCTCGTAGGTACTACTGTAGTGCCTAAGTGATTCATTTGAACCCCTGCCCTTTTAATGCATTAAACGTCACTACGTTTGGAAGTGTTTCATTGACCATTACTACAACCTACGTTCTCAAAAAAAATTCAGGCCTGCATTCTCTTCTTCATGAACGGGCATATTGTTTGTACATGTAAAAAGACAACAACAAGTCTTTTGGCCTGTACTAGGTTATTTGGGGAGGGATATTTACCCTGGAATTATTTTGCCCAGAAAGTGTTTACAACGGAAAAGATCGAACGGCTTCATTTTCGTTTGAAATTGTTTTGGATCGAGCGTTCATTGGCAAGAAGCGTTTATGGAAGCGCTAACGATCGAATCGTCTATTTTACGGAAAGTTTTTTTTTTACAGAATCAATTCCCGACAGAATTTATTTGCACCGTAAGTGTTTACGGCGTAAATGTCCAACCTTGAGAGAAGCCGAGTCTCAGCAAGCCAATTTGTTCGTCGGAGAACCGCCCACCTCAGTGAACTCAATATAACCCCATCGGTCCTGAAGGGACCGGGTGATGGCCCCGAAGCGGCCGCCAACGGGAAAATAAGTTTCCGCCCAAATTTTTCCATCCTAAGAACTTTCCGTTCAAAACCATTTATGGGCCAAACTATTCAATCCTACACATTTCGGTGCCAAATGGCTTGGGGATAGGGCCCAGTTAAGATTCTTTCCGTTGTATAGCTTTCAAGTGAAAAATTCATCGGAAACACTTTCTTTCCAAAAAATCCGTGATAACCACTTTCGGCACAGAATATTGTTTTATAAATGCGTTCCAGCGTCTTAGAATTCGATCGTAAAGGTTTCCCGTCCAATCGACATCCACCCTGTATTTTTTCATGGTAAGATAACGGTGATAGCAGCTTTCCAGCCTCAACACATTCGGTTGAAAACTTTCCAGCCTAAACTCTTTCAAGACAAAATGTTTCCGTCGTAAGCATGCCACCCGTTATTTTTTTATAGTAAGGAGATCAGTTCTGAAATAGAACGCCAAAGCGAGCATCATGTGACGGCATTTTATCTATTGAAAGACTACGAAAGGAAAAGATGTAGTAGGAAATAGCATAATAGGATGATACTCGAAATAACTCAAATCAGCACCTAATGAGAAAGGCACCGATCCACGCAATTGATTTGAGATCGTCTCAGTTTCAGTACTCGTTAAACCAATATTGGCCGCTGTCATTACTAGACCCCGTTTGCAACGAGTCAGTACCAATCGTTAAACCAATATTGGCCGCTGTCATTACTAGACCCCGTTTGCAACGAGTCAGTACCAATCGTTAAACCAATATTGGCCGCTGTCATTACTAGACCCCGTTTGCAACGAGTCAGTACCAATCGTTAAACCAATATTGGCCGCTGTCATTACTAGACCCCGTTTGCAACGAGTCAGTACCAATCGTTAAACCAATATTGGCCGCTGTCATTACTAGACCCCGTTTGCAACGAGTCAGTACCAATCGTTAAACCAATATTGGCCGCTGTCATTACTAGACCCCGTTTGCAACGAGTCAGTACCAATCGTTAAACCAATATTGGCCGCTGTCATTACTAGACCCCGTTTGCAACGAGTCAGTACCAATCGTTAAACCAATATTGGCCGCTGTCATTACTAGACCCCGTTTGCAACGAGTCAGTGCCAATCGGTAAACCAATATTGGCCGCTGTCATCACTTGACACCGTTTGCAACGAGTCAGTACCAATCGTTAAACCAATATTGGCCGCTGTCATTACTAGACAATGTTTGCAACGAGTCAGTACCAATCGTTAAACCAATATTGGCCGGTGTCATCACTAGATACCGTTTGCAACGAGTCATTACCAAAGCCAAACACTTTTTCACCGAGCTAGTGCCAATACCAGGCACGATTTTAACCGTACGGGCGTCAATGCCGGACACCGTTTTTTTTAATATGCTGGTACTCATGCCGGGAACTCATTTCTAGTTGAATTTGTCGAGCCGTGACTTGAACCTTTCGATTGTATCGCTGTTTTCACCTTCCGCTGAAAGTTTGTTTCGTTCCTCGAAAACTCTACACGTAAAGAAGTGGCGCGTGATGTCGAGTGAGAAATACTTACCAACGATTTATATCCATTATTCCTGGTCACTCCGGTCGCATCTAGGGTAAAAAGGCGGGTTCGGCAGACGTTTTTCTTACCCTTCATAATTTTTCACACTCTGAACACGTCACCTCTGACTCGACGCTTCTCCAGCAAATAAAGGTTGAGTTCGCGAAATCTGTCTTCGTACAATGCGTTGCGCAGCGAAGGGATGAGTTTTGTAGCTCTACGTTGAACCTTCTCTAATTTAATACGCCTTTTCTAATATGGAGACCAGAATTGGACTGAATACTCGAAATGCGGCCTAACTAATGTGTTCGCTCTTATACGTAGACCTGCTAAGATGCAATAAGGTCTACTTTTCACCTGCATGGATTGTTAACAACAGGCATTTATCGTAAATAAATCAGTCATAGGATTTGATTTGATTTAAACCTCTTTTCCACCGGAGCCTCAACGCGAGTCATAACAGGCTCCCCCGTAGGACTCGATGATCATAGATTCCCGTAGGCTCGCACACTTCCGGGTGCGAGAAAAACACGGTAGTCAAAGTTAGAACAGTTTGAAAATTCTAGTTAGGTCAGATGCACGCTGGCGCGCACAAGAAAAACGCTTAAACGAAACGGACCTCCGCTTTCAATCGTTTGAAATTTCAAGAGTAATATGTACGCACGCTAGTGCGTACAGATAGAATCGTCGAGACTGGTACAAGGTTTACGGCTACACGAAGAAAGTCAGCTCCGACAGTAACGCAACACGCGCCCTAAGTGGAGCCTTTTATGACTTACGTTGAGGCTCCGGTGGAAATGAGGCTCAAATCAAATCGAGCAACGCAACACAAGGTTTACAGCTCCGCGGTCTAGTTAAATTACAGTAGTTTCAGTTTTTCATGTAAGATAAAGACTCAGACAAAACGAGTCTACGCCTCCAATCATTTAGAACCTCAAGAGTAATATGTACGCATGCTAGTGCGTAGAGGTAGCATCGTCGAGACTGGTATAAGAATTACGACTGCACGGTCAAAGTCAGTTCCGACAGCAACGCAGAACAGTGTTTACAGCTACGCGGCCTAGTTCGGTTACAGAACACTCTTATTTATTCAGGTAAGATGAAGACTCAGACGAAACGAGTCCCCGCCTCCAACTATTTAGAACTTCATGAGTAATATGTACGCACGCCAGTGCGCTCAATTAGTAACGTCGAAATTGCTACAAGGTGTATGGCTTCACGGATCAGATCAACTCTAACCGCAACGCATCACAAGGTTTAAAGCTACGCGGTCAAGGTCACCCACAGAAAGTACATGTGGACCGTGCACGCGCGAGCGAGCACACACTGAAAGAACTTATTCACAAAATCACATACAGGAACTCACGCACAGATACCATAGCATTATTCAAGCGGACAAAATTGTGGATCGCGAAGAAGAAAGGACAGATTCATCATGGGCTGAAAAACTGCTCAGATTATTGCGTCACACATCTTGTTTAAGGGGATAAGGTGGGGGGCAGAGGTCCCTCGGGTCCCAGAAGAGCACAATGGATCCCGGAGGGTAACCCATGTCCACCGGGTCCCACTAGCTCCCCGGGTCTCTGGAGTCCCTTCGTCTCACCTCTTATCGGCTTCTCTCGAATCATTTCGGCCAGTCTCGACTCGTCGCGCCCAACTCGACTTGTCTCGACATGTTTCGACTGATCTCGACGCACCTCGACCAGCCTTGACGTGATTCTCCCCCTCTGCGCCGGTAATCCCATGGACTGTAATACATAATTCTTGTATTGAAGCATTTTAAGGTGGGAGCGGTGTGGGGAGATTAGAGGTCCTTTGGGTGCCATAAGAGCCCGATGAGCCTCATAGAGAAACCCAAGTCCTCCGGGCTCTCCGGGTTCCTCGAGTCCCCTCGTCTCGGCTCATCTTGGCTTTTCTCGAATCATGCCCAAATGCGTATATTCCGCTATATTGGCATTAAACAAATAAACAAAGACAATAATTAACGACACATTATTGAATGATTTCCTTTTTGTTGATAGATGTGATGACTGTTTTCGGCCCCGATTAGATGAATGATTTTCAAAATGTATAAATAGATATCATACTACACTAACAAGAAGTGACTTCAAATCATCCATTCTGAATTAATGATGATATTTACTTCTCATTGTAAACGCTTCTGCAACTTTGTTTGTCACAGTAAAAAAAATTGTTTATGAATTCAGATATACTGCACTAATTGCTTTAAAATAGGTAAATAACAATTACAAATTATAAAAGGCAATTGGTGACTCAAATATGTCGTTGTTAAATAATAGAAGTATGATATTAAATGGTAGTTTATATAGTTTGTACATTCTCATCTAAGACTTGTGAGCGTTTAGAAAAAATTTAAGTCAGAAAAAAAAACATTATGATCTCAGCATAAGCTTAGTTTAGTTTTCATTCCTAATTAGATTCATAAAACTACTCATCAATGTAGGTCATGCACGAATCGCCCAAAGTAAAAAAACATCGGGTATCTGATTATAATCATTATTTTCACATCAGCAGTCTACGAGGAACAACGAATACAGTACTTTGTCTTTCAGTTCACTTTTTAACCGCACTCATTTCGCAGTCCAAGAAGACTCTTGCCAAGCTTAAGTGAGATATTTGCCAGCACTGAGAGAGTATAAATTATTTTAAATACTATTTAATATAATGTTTTGATATTTAACAACGGCAGATTTGACTCACCAATTGCAGTTGATTAATTGTAATTGTTGAATACTTATTTAAAGCAATTAGTGCATTCAGTACATCTGAATTTATTCACGAATAAAGTTACTGCGACGAAGCTGTAAGAAGCATTTACACTGAACTAATGTTTTGCGACAGCTCTGCAAAACAGCTCACTGTTAACTCGGCCAAGAGGCAGAAGAGATCAGCAACTGAGAGTGCAGCTCTGTCATGCCTCCAGTGACCCATCCATCACAGAGACAGTCAACACTGCAAGCAGCTCTGTCATGCCTCCAGTGACCCATCCATTACAGAGACAGTCAACACTGCAAGCAGCTCTGTCATGCCTCCAGTGACCCATCCATCACAGAGACAGTCAACACTGCAAGCAGCTCTGTCATGCCTCTAGTGACCCATCCATCACAGAGACAGTCAACACTGCAAGCAACTCTGTCATGCCTCCAGTGACCCATCCATTACAGAGACAGTCAAAACTGTAAGCAGCTCTGTCATGCCTCCAGTGACCCATCCATTACAGAAACAGTCGACACTGCAGGCAGCTCTGTCATGCCTCCAGTGACCCAACCAATACAGAGACAATCAACACCGCAAGCAGCTCTGTCATGCCTCCAGTGACCCATCCATTACAGAGACAGTCAACACTGCAAGCAGCTCTGTCATGCCTCCAGTGACCCATTCAATACAGAGACAGTCAATACTGCAAGCAGCTCTGTCATGCCTCCAGTGACCCATCCATTACAAAGACAGTCAACACTGCAAGCAGCTCTGTCATGCCTCCAGTGACCCATCCAATACAGAGACAGTCAACACTGCAAGCAGCTCTGTCATGCCTCCAG
>SDVV010010423.1:0-16261 GCA_016164225.1 Gammarus roeselii
AGTTGAAAGCAGTGCAGAGTTTCTATGCTGACAGCCGAGCATGTGTCAGAGTGGGGAGCGAGGCGAGTGATTGGTTCACAGTGAAAGTGGGACTGAGACAAGGCTGCGTGATGTCTCCCTGGCTGTTCAACCTCTATATGGATGGAGTGGTCAGGGAGGTGAACGCGAGTGTGCTGGGTCGTGGCTTGGAACTCTTGGAAGCGAATGGGCGGAGTTGGCAGTTGAGCCAGTTGCTATTTGCTGATGATACGGCCCTGGTTGCGGATTCGGAGGAGAAGCTATGTAGGCGGGAGTAAAGCTATGCGGCGGGAGTAAACCAGTGAAAACTGTCGGGCCCTGCTGCTGACGACGGTTCCTCGGTACATTCGGGACCCAGAGTGTAAGTTGAGGGGCTACCGGCCGGACCCTTTAGCATAAAAGGGCTAAGTTGTGAGAGTGTGAGGGTGTGAGGTGCGCCTTGCCGTCGGCCACCCCCCTTTCTGGGGGATGCGGCCTGGTGTCTGTATCTGTAAGATGTTGGAATACTTTTATTATGTTCTCTTTCACGCTGTAGACTTCAGCATCTCTATAACCAGAAGAATACTACGTAAAATTTAATCGCGGTTTGGAATGATCCTTGCAAAACTCCAAAACGACAACGGAGACGTGCATTCAATCGATAATGGCGCACCAAAGCAGAAACATATGAAATTACGTTAAGGTGAGAAAGTGCAGGAGCACGAAATCTCGAAAGAATCATGGGAGAACTTCCTTTCATCATCCATTCATGTAGAGACACTCCAAGTCTAAAGTGCGATCCCGCATACGAAAAATAACTGGATACCACAGTTCTCATCCCTCGCCAATCCTAGATCGACCCGCAGGAACAAAATTGACGACTTTACGATGTACGCATAGGCGCCAGCCGTGTTCCAACTCCAACGCAAACGACTGAGAGCAATGCTCAGGTAGTTGCTTGGACAGAATCTTGAAGCTTTATAATCGCTCATAGCAAAACATGTGCACTTCAAATCCACCGGTCCCGCACGTACACGGAACCAAATCTTTGACTTCTTGGAAAAAACTATTCCTTTCCTACCTACAGTCCGCTTTCTATGACTAATGTTCGACCAGAAACTAACCTGAAAGTACCACGTGCAGCAGCTTAGGATAGACCGCTTGCATCGATTTATCGTTCTTGTTGTATCACACTTCAAATGGGGTACAGGCAGAATAACAGCATTGCACCTTTACCGCGCTTTCATCCGATCCAAACTGGGCTATGGGAGCGTTGTCTACTGCTCCGCGAAACCAAATATTCTCAAAACATTGGAACCAGTTACACAATGCCGCCCTTGGTGCCTGTTCTGGAACTTTCCGCTCCTCCCCTATTGTCGATCTTTGTGAAACTGGTGAGCCTAGTCTTGCCCTACGATGGGAACAAATTTACCTCCCAGTATACTGTCATATCCTCGCTCGCCTTATCTGCCCAATATGTACCACTATCCGACAGCTCCACACTAATCTGGCTCCCTCCTCGAGCTTCTTGCAGCGCATTGAGCTTCTCACTGCTCATCTTGGGCTGCCACGCGTCATTGTGAACCCTCTCCCACAAGATGCAGTCTCATTCTGGCGTAGCTCTTTGTCCTCACTATTTTACTGGCCGAAATGCAGATGCTGCATCCCAAAATCTTCGAGCTATTTGTACAGCTCATTCGGAGACTCACCACGCTGATAGCTTGCATATTTTCACTGATGGATCTTGAGACGATGCTGGTGTGGGCTGTGCAGCTGTACTTCCTGGGCGCGTCGTCTCTAGGAGACTCCCGCCATCATCATCAGTCTTCACTTCCGAACTCGTGGCCAGTGCCAAACGCCTACGCCCCTTGGCGGCCGATACTCATCCAGATGTAAATATCTCCGGCTTGAGTGATTCTCTGAGCAAACTTCAGACCCTGGAGACCTTCGACAAGTGCCACCTTATTGATTCGAACATTTTGAGCTGGTTTGTACGTGTATCCTCGAGGAACTAGAACATTCGCTTGTGATGGGTTCCGGGCCACTGTGGAATTGTGGGTAATGAGCAGGCGATGGCGGCGCGAAAAGCTGCAGTGGCGCCTGACCCAGCATGACAGCGGCCACTTTCATTTTTAAAATCTTACCCAGAAGTTAGAAGAGCTGTGGGAAATGAAAGGAACATGGAATGGTGTGATCTTCTTATGAGAAATAAATTGTGCGTTATCAAAGACGCACCAACATCCTGGGTCTCTTCAAACAACCGATCTCGACGGGCTGAGATTGTTCTATGTCGATTGAGATTAGGACTTATTTGGCATACGCACAGACACCTAATGGAGACGTTGCCTTCTCTATACTGCATTGACTGTCGAGTCCCCACCTTATAACAGCCCATATTGTAGCAGAAAGCCAACCTAGACAGCATGTCGAAGCACCCACTTTCCCAGGAGCCTGCTCCTTACTAATACGCTCCGCCTCCGCCGTCTATGCTAGTCGACAGCGCCGGCGAACAGTAAACACGGACACTGGTAGCGACACGTACTAAACACTGGTTGCGTCCAGCTAGCAAATAGCGACAGCAACATAGCATTCAGTACCGCTCCAGCTCTCGTCAGATACGGAGCTATTGCTCGGTCAAGGTTCGCTCGGCTCACTTTACTCCTCTGAGTATTGGCTTACCTGCCAGCAACAAAACTGAAATCCAGATCTTGAATGTGGTTGCAAAGGTAGGAAGAGACGAGCAGTTATAAATTTATCTTCAACGAACTGCAACTTGAATGCCCCCATTACGTTTTTATTTTGTACTGCGTAGATTGAACATAATTTTTTCCAAATTATTTGCAACAGCACGAGCCGTTCTATCCCAATATTATGTACACTTCACTTTCCATAAGCAGGGATGTGTCTTTAACATTTAAAACTGACAACGGACGCTCATGATCAGACGACAAGCAGTGGATTAGACGGAGCGACAACTGCAACCAACCTTCCTTGGTATGTGCCGGACGCACACTGGCCTGGGATGCCACAGAAATGCCCCGAAAATCGAAACTGCGCGAACACAAGATGTGATGGAAAATGGCCTCCAAAATACCAGATTTTGCCCGGCGAGCCTGTCCGAATCCACTGTTCACCGGCGCTGTCGACTAGCGTGGACGGGGCTTATTGTTTGCGGAGTTCCCTCGGATGCAATACAGACGGAATCACTTCTCGGCCAGGTTCGAGAAACTAACCGCTTTGCTGAAATCTGATCTGTTGTGAATTGATCACTTCTCATCTTACCTGCTGAAAGAGTCGTACATCACGGAGGATCATTATTCTTTGACTCAATCTGAGTAAAGCACTTTTATGACCTCCCCCTACAATTGTAGTGACTTGAGTACGCCGTGAGCCAAAACAATCCCGAAGGTGAACGATGACTTATCGATGACATGATACAGCACTGGTTGCTGATTTGACGTCCGGTGCCAAAGGACAGAAAGGCTTGGCGCTCTGATCTATTATCTCGTTTTCTATCTTCTTTGTGAGGTGCTGTTGTAAACTCTACAGTGACTCAATGGCAATCTGTCTCAGTGAGACTCGAGAGTCCGAACTATACTGAGAAGCAGAGACTATTCTCTTTCTGATATTTATGTTTTCAGCAATAAAACTTCACGTTTTAATGCATAGCTTTCTTTGCAATGCTGTTGGCTACTGGTTAACTGAAATCGACCTCATCAATTCTACCGTTCTGTAGTATAATTTACCTCGGTGTGCTGGCAGACTATTTGAACTTGAAAGTCTCATTGTTTGTATTGTGTGATCTCAGTTCTAACTTTGCGTGTGGGCAAATTCCGCTAGAACTGTCATGCTTAACTGTGTCTGTAATGTGTAATCTCAGTTCTAACTTTGTGTGTAGGCAGATTCCGCTAGAACTGTCATGCTTAACTGTGTCTGTAATGTGTGATCTCAGTTCTAACTTTGCGTGTGGGCAAATTCCGCTAGAACTGTCATGCTTAACTGTGTCTGTAATGTGTAATCTTAGTTCTAACTTTGTGTGTAGGCAGATTCCGCTAGAATTGTTTTGCTCAACTGTGTCTGTAATGTATAATCTTAGTTCTAACTTTGTGTGTAGGCAGATTCCGCTAGAACTGTTATGCTTAACTGTTTCAATTCTTGCCGTAGACGAACTCCGAGATGAACTGATCACCAACTCCCCGGACTGCTACATATACGACAGAAAATTCACTATACACAACGAAGGGTCAGTTGGTCCTACATATTTTCACTATAGTTAATTGTAATTGTGAATCTTTTTGATTATTCATAGTACCAAAAAAAACATTTTTTTGAGCTTGTTAATTTAGCTCTGCTGCTCTTGTAGCTAAATCTGGCCATTCTAATCTAATCTCGTCCTTCCCTTGCCTTTATACCATAAAACTTTGCTTCACTATAGATGGCTAGTTATTTTTTGAAATTGTTTGGCAAAGGAATGATTGTCTACGTTCCTCCACCACGTAGTATCATGCCTTTCTTTCAGTACTACAGCAGTGGCTTCTCATTGTTGCTCTGCAAATTGGATAAAAATTGTCAGCTACTCAAATATTGATGCAATATGGGTATTTCCTTTTCTCTCTGGTTTTAACGCGTTCCTAAATCTTTTGAAACATATCAATTTGTTTCCCATCGTATTCACGTGGCATAACTTTGCACTCATGTTCCACTAGTAAGCTACTTGTATCTGCTACCTTGTGTTTAGAAAATGTTCTGTTTTAACAGTTTTGTATGTGCAGAGAGCAAATAATTACCATGAATTACCACGAAGCTGATCACAGTACTAGAAAATTTAGAAATATCCTTCTTACAACATTATAATTACTTTTTTAATATTGTTCTACTTTAGACATTGGTCAACTAATATCTGGAGGGATTCTGTGCGTTAGTGTGTACAAGATAATAAAACTAAGAAACTTCCCTTTCATAATTCTTATTGTCACTGAAAAAGTACTAGAATATCATACTTTGTGCTTCCTCTCCTTGTTTGATAATGTAGCTAGTTAATATTCATAAATTTAACTAGTCAAGACTTTTGGAACGATTCCAGATCGTTTCTGTTATGTTGATTGAATGCTGGCTAACCAATGACAAAAATTGTAAATTTTGTATATTACTGAAAATCTGAAATATTCATAGTATGTTGTTCCCTCATTTTGTTTAATATGCAATAATATGTGTGCTGGTAACCCAGATCACTGTAATCTAAACTTAGTAGCCGAAGCTGAACGCGCATCTGGAAACATCCTTCGTATTTCCATGAGCATTATATCAACTCTCCTCTTTGTTGTAGGTACCGCGACACACCCCACACCATCAGTTGGCTGTGCGATAAGGTGGCGGGCAACAGCAGTTCTGGGAACAATTTACGCCTGCTCGTAGCGGGCAGCCCCGGTAGTGGCCGCACCCACGCCCTGCTTGCTGTGTACCAGCACTGGGCCATGCCAGGTAGCTCGCTCAACAAGGCCTTTAAGCTAGTGCTGCCTCTCATCGACAAGTACCAGCTCGACGCTCCAGAAGTTTCTACAAATTCCAAGCTGGGATTGGAAAACCGGATTGAGAAGAGCTTGCAGCAGTGGGCTCCCAAGTGTGTGGCCAAACACGGATTCGAACATCTCAACAATGCCATGGGAGGCTTCACCTCGAGCGATATCCTCGTTCTAGTTGACCAGTGTAACGGGTATTTCGCATACTCTGTCTCGTGGGAGGGCCCTTGCATAGAAACAGGCTTCCTTGAAAAAAGTTTAACGATTGACCAAGATTTCATTCCAGATGAACAGTCGATGGTTATAGGTAACAAGTCCGATGAGAAGCCTACGGATCAAATGGTTGCTGAACTTCTTCCCCTGGCCGAGACGGAGCCGTGCGCTAACGTCCAGTCGAGAGAATATCAGACGTTGTACAACCAGTTTCAGGACAGACGCCTTCTTACCTGTCCTCGAGCGTTGTACATCTTCAAGAAAGTTACCAGCTCCGTAATTGACAACCTAGAGTTGGCTGTGGTGAGAGCAATCATCGAGGATGGAGACGAGTGGGTGTCTCGCAAATCGGCTGCATTCAGCAAGGACTTGATGATCTCCGTTGGTAAAGGCGTTGTAGTCCAATCTGTTACACTGGACATGAAGAAGGAGTTGTACCGACTAGCCTACGACCACATTCTCTCTGGTAACCAAAACTACGATTTTAGATCCTTGCCATTCTTGCCCTCCTATATGACGGGCCCTATAGAGGGGCCTTTGACATTCAAATCTTATTTGCTGGCTGAGTATCTCGCAGCTCTCCACGTACTTGAGAATGCCGATGTAGCTGCCTGGAAGTGGTTAAAGAACACTCCAAGATTTAGGAGGGTGTTCAAGTTCGTGGTGCAGATGTGGCAAGAGCAGGACTCCTTCCGCCAGCACGAGAAGTTGTTCTCAAACTATCTAAGTGTTCTCTTTGGCTTGTACAAATATGAGCATCAAACAGCCTCCAAGAACAGCAAAGAGAGCTGGAACAAGCCCAGACCTATTGATTGGACTTTGGAAAAAGAAGGATTTCTTCGCCCTGTTGAGGACACATACTTCAAGCAATGGGGCCTCTTAACGCACGTTTACGATGCCAGTGGTGGAGACCCTTTTGTTTTAAAAAGCCTTCTCAATGTTCTGCGTCAGTTCAACTCATGGGGAATAGAGTGGGACAAAATGAGCGGCTTCACCACGCAGTCTCTGCAGAACATTTTTCGTAAGCTTGTTGCCAGTATTCAACGCGAGGGTAACAGGCGAGAGCAGCAGACCAAGATGTTAATTAAGCTGAGTGGCAGTGTGGGGCGACCTGACGACCTACCGGCTGTGATCGAGGCGCTAGAGCAGCTCAAATTCATGTCTTGTCAGCTCAAGGTGACGTTTTATTACAACCAGAAGGACCCAAAGTACTACAGCGATGACCACCTGTCCCTCCTGCTGAAGCAGTCCCTGCAGCGGCTGGTGCACAGCGAGATGCCGATACTCTCCTACTGCGGGCCCTTCTTACTTCCTGCTCCTGTCAGCCTCTCGCAGTGTGCTAGCCTCAGCGAGCTACAGGAGGCGCACCTCACAGTGTACGACAGGGTGACGCTCACAGCTTTCCTGGAGGCCTGCCCCTCTCGCCTCCGCTACCTTTGCCTAAACGTTGACCTCACTAAAGAGTCCAAAGGTCCCCATTCCTCTCTTACCCTTCCTGCTGGGGATGCCACACCCTCTCCCCATTGCCGAGTGCGTCTTGCATTGCGCTATCATGGTTCGCTAGAGATTTTGTCTGCTTTCAGCATTTATCCCCGTATCCACGTGCTGAGGTTGCACGGCTTCTACCCGCCAGACAGCAGGACGGCGGGACGCAGCATCGCCCAAGATCTGTCTGGCGTGAAGTGCCTCAACGTGGACTGCCTGTTTGTCAAGTACGTGGCCGAATGCAAAAGAAGAAACTCCTTCCCTTCTGATGCTGAGCTGATCACCGCGGAACTTGCTTCCGTTTGGCACTTCGACTTGTTACTCAGTCTGGCGCAGTGTCTCCCGAGTGTTTCACGCTTCATCGTCAGCAAGCTGCCTGGCGGGCGTTCTGGCTCCATGCCTGTTTTGGTCAAACTGCTGCGCGCCAAATTACCGCAACTGCAGCGCCTCATATTCCACGACACCATAGTTAGTCAGTATGAGGCATGTGATGCTCTCAGGTGCGTCGACCGATCTGGCCAGTGTTCTGCATCGAGCAGCGTGCCGACCCACTCCGCGCTGTGTAAGCCGAGGCTGGATCTTGCGACACGAGAACGCTTGACTGCCGTAAAGCCTCAAGGCTTTGAACTTCTTTTTCTAAATGTCTGCGACTTGTTTCCGAAAAACTGGTCCCCAACCGCTGCCACTAACCATGACAACTTTGCCGATCTAGACCACTCTCTCCCTCCTACCGTTGAGTTGCAGGTGAGCTATTACTTCACTCATCTGTTGCACCTGGTGACGCAGGTCAGCCAGTGCTCGCTTCCTCTCTTCTGCTACGAGGGTCACCGCGCCTGCCAGCGCTTTGTTGGTCAAGAGTGGGCTCGTGATGGCTACCACGGCCCCGCCCTGCAGGTGCTCCGGTCCCCCACTAAGGACCTCAGACTGCACCTGCACCTCGACTGTATTACGGATGAGGTGCGTGATCTTATGTGAGAGTTTTTGGCACACTTACGGTTACCTGTTGTAGTGCGATTGGTGACCACCTTTTTAATATTGTAGTTACATTGCTGGCTCAAGAAGGAAATGGAATGGTGATTTAATATTAAAGTTGTCCATTTCTTTTTCTCCGCATGAAAATTTTGTAGCTTAAAAGTAAGATCAGTCATTCTGAGACCGCTTCCTGTCTTACATTTTTGCGTTGTAGTTCTTCTCCATCTTGCTGGAAATAGTTCTATTGCTGCTCCCGAGCTAATTAATAACTACCCTTTGTAGAAAACCCTCTAGATAGCACAGGCTGGTCCCGCACGTTTGCTTGCCTCAAATTTGGTCGTGTAACGCATGTCAAGAGGCCGTCCAGAGTGAGCCCCTCCGGTTTTTGACGTGAACAATAGGTAAGATAATGTTAGAAGGGGGGGAGGCGAACCTCATTTAAGGAGGCCAGCATCCCCTCCGAAGTACCAAAGACCAGGATCCCAACTGCAAAGAACAAAAGCCTCTCTAAGACGAACAGCACCACCTCGACCGGAGAGGACCTGACCAATGACCGTATCGCGTAATTGACCAGAAGCGCGCACAAAAATGAGAATTTACTAAACCAAGCGACCCGCCTTTCCGAGCAAAAAACTCAAAATTTCACCGCCGACTCCAACACAATCAACGAACATCTAACAAGCATCCGGTATCCCGTAAAAACTATTTCTATTCAACTCCATGCACTCGTGAAGGGCCAACAAACCAAGAAAACTGCAACCTACGCATGTGCCTGCACCTCCACGTCCGATGACAACCTTGACAACTCTCCACCCCTAAAATATCCCAAACAAGTTCCAAGTGCTGATAGAAAGATGCAGTTCTCGTCATTTGATGAACACAACCTGTTCAAGAACGGTCCCAACTTTCCCAAACACATGAAAATCACATTCAATACCATGGACAGACCGGTCATTAGTCCATACACCTTACGAGAAGAACTGGGCTCTATTACCGGCCGTCCAGTACTAGGCCTCACCACCAGCGCCAGCGAAAATTACACCGTCATAGTAGACACAAAACTTCAGAGCCACGCTTAACACTCCTAGACCAGTTTATGCTAAAAGACTCTAAGACTGTAGGCTTGATTTACATCGAGGGCCTTCCAAAGGAGCGAGCAGATGAGTTCATCACCGGACTTGTACGATACAAGGAATGCGTCAACGAAGCAAGAATCGACGAATTCCTAAAGCAAAAAAAAAACGACCTTGCTGATAAAATTCAACTGCCCTACCCCACCAGAGTACATTGACGTAGATCAGGGTTCCCACACGTCCTTGATGTCCTTGAAATTTTTAATCCGCCCTTTAATTTTGCCATGTCCTTGAATTTTGTGAGAATGTTCTTGATTTTTTAAAACATTGCAAAATATGAAGTTGGTGTTGGAAATAAGTAATGCCAGGCAGGGAGTAGTGCATATCATGGTACTACTTGGGGAAATTGATGCGCTCTCCCCATTCCCGAGCATCAAAGGTTTCGAATGATGTAACAAAGAAACCATTACACCCACCGCTAGTCAACATCCAAACTCGAGGTAAGCGAAGGTTGTGCCAGTGCCATGGCTCTAAAAATAGGCTTCAAAAAACTAATTCGCTTCAATACTCTGTCTTCTGTAGATGTTCATCAATAACAACAACATTATATATCATGCATTCAAAAATCAAATTAGGGTAGTGATGATGGTACTGACAAAATGCTTCAAGCTCATAACATGACTGTTGGTGTAAGGTTCCCATACTTGATTGTTTGCATATAAAGCAGAGGGATTTAAGTTGAAATCAGCTGTGTTCCTACTACTTGATGAAGCTTTCTTTTGAAGTTTTGTTTTGAGCTGCAGTTTCTGTAAAATCGTTTATAGTAATATAGAATTATTGGATTCACATTTATGTTATGAGAAGGCAGATGTTTTACTCATATCATTGAAATAACCTAATATTTATTCAAGTTTATTGGTAACACTCGCAACAAAAGCTGTTCTCTGTCAGAGATCACTTTACTGTCTGAGAACAGTTGTGGTATGCTGAAACATATACCTTCTGACTGATGTATGTTTCAGCATACTATATCTGTTCTTGGACAGATGTATTGAATATATTTCACAAATTTCATATTTGATGCAATTTTGCTTAATTTACATTTTTTTCATGTTAAGTTAATAGAAATGGTATCGAAGAAAACCAACCATTTTAATGACTCTTGGTTTAAATTAGAAAAATATAATTGGCTCAATAAACACCCAACTTCTACAGTTCATGCATGCTGAAAAGTATGTGCATCAGTTATTCATTTGGGTAGTATTAGGCTAGGTGCATTGGAAAGCCATATAAAAGGAAAGAAAGCACTCAACTGGCAGCTTCATCTCCATCGATTAGAGGTTGGTTTTCATCTAGAACGACAGAATCGGCACCTTCATCCTCGTCCACAGCAGTGTCAACTGTCGCTCTGTCCCCTGCAGTGTTAACGTCAACGTCTATAACCTCTGTAACTGAAACATCAAGTTTATCTGCATCTACCGCTCCCTCACTACCTGGATCTGTTGCCAGTTTTGTAATTGATGAGAATGCTATGAAAGCCGACATTTTATGGGTGATGCACAATGTTGTTGCTCATCATTCATATATTTCAAGCCAAACTGTAGGCTAACTATTCAAAGACATGTTTCCTGACTCAAAAAGCAGCAAAATTTTCCTGTGAAAGTACCAAGCTTTCTTATCTCGTTGCTTTTGGTCTAGCCCCATACTATGCAAATGAATTGATTGATGCACTCAAGTCGGTCTCCCACATTGTCATCCTCTTTGACGAATCGTTCAACCGAACCCCTAGGAATGAACAAATGGATATACATGTCCGCTTCTGGGATATGGATAAGCAATGTGTATCAACCAGTTATCTCACATCTGAGTTCTTGAGCCATTGTACTGCCAAGGACCTTCTGCAGTGCTTCAAGAAGGCTACCGACCACCTAGATGTAAAAAAAGGTGATGCAGGTCTCCATGGACGGCCCTAATGTCGAGAAAAATTTCTACAACAATTATGTTGAAGAAGATCGAAAACAGACATATCCAGAGGCTCCCAACCTACTTGAAATTGGTTGTTGTGGCTGCATGTAGTACATGGTGTCTTTAAGACGGGATCAGAAGTGACTGGTTGGAACACTGACAAGTTACTGAGCTCTTTACGGTATCTGTTTTCTGACACACCTCCGAGGCGTGCAGAGTACACATCGATTACGGCATCAGAAATGTTCCCACTACAGTTCTGCTTCACTCGATGGATGGAAGATACTGCTGTTGCTGAAAGGGCTGTCAGCATTTGGAGCGACATTTCTAAATATGTCAGAGCAGTCTCCTCTGAACCAAAATTTTAAATAACTTAGTCTGGGTATTACAAAACTGTTGCGTGTGCTGTTGATGATCCACTGGCTCTTGCAAAGTTGAATGTCTTTATAAGAACTGCCAAATACCTCCACCCATTCTTGAAAACGTTTCAGACAGAAGTTAAAATTTTTGGAGGCAGAACTAGAAGAGCTCCTCCGTTAGGTGATGGAGAATTTTGATCGGAGAACTGTTCTTGAATCATGTCATCGCTCTCCTTCACAATTAGTGCTAGATTTGCGAAGTGAAACTGTCACAATAAGGGTCAAAAATATAGATGTTGGATTTGCAGCATCAAGTGTAATGCAAAAATCTGGTGTAAGTGATGCTAAGAAGCTAGAATTCAAAGCGCAGGAAAAGGAATTCTGCTTGAAAGTTTCAGAAAAGATTATTAAACGATCCCCTTTGAATTTTTTTCTGGTTCGATGTATTGATTGTTTGAATCCTAAAAGTTCAGACACAGACACTAGGCCGCATCCCCCAGAAAGGGAAGTGACCGACGGCAAAGCGCGCCTCACACCCTCATACGCTCACACTCACACAACTTAGCTCTTTTGTGCCAAAGGGTCTGGCCGGTAACCCCGCAACTTACACTCCGGGTCACGAGTGCAGTCCGAGGATCCGTTGTCAGCAGCAAGGCCCGACAGTTTTCACTGGTTTATACCCGCCGTGTCATAATGCACCCCCCCCCCCTCCCCCACGTCCATTCTGACAACGGGATGCCAAGGGCGGGAAGGCACATCAGAGGAGCGTCGAAATCCACCATTCACAACCATTCTAGCTTTGCGCAGAGGCAGTATCGTAAACAATGACGGACAACTAACTGAGTTTGAAATTGAAATCACATAGCTACTGTTCTTCGCGTCTAAGCTCCAAAGTTTACAAGTTTCCAGGGTATAGAAACTTTTTTTGCTGTATCTAAATAAGAGCCGGTCATCGCTCTAAGCCGAATATCGCTCCGAGACCGAATATAGTCTCGTAAAGGTTGAAGTTTTCAACTAAATTGGAGAGATTGACTATCATCTCTTTGGAGCGAGAGCAATAAAGCACCTCAGGGATACCCCCTGGGGGTATCCCAGGCTCACCCGCCTTCGTGTGGTGTCCTCGTTATCCACCAATAATAATTTGTACCTTTGAGTGAATGCGTTTTGAGTTAGAAGATCCCTCCACCGTCACCCCTTTCAGTTTGTAGCTACATCCCCTCCCTTGGTGCACAAAGAGGTGAGCCCCCCACTGACACCGGAATTGTGAATTTAGAATCAAAACCAAATGAAATTGAAGAAAGCAACAAAAAATAGTACAAATAAATGTAATAAAAAATAATAATAATAATATATTTAAGGTTAGTTTTAAGAGCAATTAAGTAAGTGTATATATTCGTATATACAACAGAAATAAATGTAAAGAAGGCCTCACCTTCAATACCCAGAACCCCGGGTAGAAGCCGGGGATCAAACAATAGGCAGGACCATGCCCTATCGGAGAAAGGCTGACGGCCCCTCCAGAGCGTCGCAATCAAGCAAGTCTGCAAGAAAGAAAGACAAGCCCCTAAGAAGTTTCTCATCGACAGGAGACCTGACTCAGGTCGTAATCGACGACACAAATGAACGCGTCTCAAAGCTGGACGCGAATATAACCGGAATGTAGAATACCCTTGGCAAGATATGCAAAATTATAGGCCTTCCCGAGCTGGAGAAAGAGGACTGCCCGGCGCCCTCCAGTGAAGTCTGCGAACGTCTCACTAAACTCGAGAACCTTTGTGCAACTATGAATACCCGACTGGATGAGCTGACGAAGAGGATAGAGGCCAGGGAACCCGCAACCTGTTCGTGTGCTTCCGCCTCTGACCCCTCCGATAACATCGTTCTCCTCCCAGCCGAAACGCGTAACGCCCGAACACCAACAAACACAACGAGAAGACAATACACACGATTAGATGACCACAACCTCGAACACTTGAAAATGACATTTGATGTCAATGACAGACCGGATATTTGCCCATATAAACTACGAGAAGAACTGGGCTCCATGACTGGCCGTCCAATTCTCAACATCACCGCCAGCGGTGACGATAGCTTTACCACTAAAGTAGATACAAAACTTCAAAGTGACACTATACTCTCCAGAAACAGAATATGCGAAAAAACTTGCAAAATCATACCACACTTAACTTTTTCCATGAGTTCAGGCCTGATTTACATCGAGGATCTCCCGAGTGATGAAGTCGACGAATTAATCAACAGACTCGTCCAATACGAGGAATGTATATAGTTGTAGCGAAAATCGCACCAAAAATCAAATCAAGGAGAAACACCACCACGGCTCTTCTGCTTAAATTCAATTGCCCCACCCCACCTAACTACATAGACATACCTTTCTTTGACGCCAAAACCAAGGTTACACCATCCGAAAGACGTCCAATGCGATGCTATAAATGCCAGGAATACGGACACACGAGCCAAAATTGTAACGGTGAAAAAAGATGCTCACACTGCTCCGAGGACGACCACCATAAGCGAGACGATCTCTAGTCGTGCCCATCCGAAGGACCTCACTGCTTTTACTGCAAAGTGAACGGCCACCCTACGGGACACGAAGACTGCCTCCAGGACAAGACTGAGAGAGAGATTCTGCAATACCAAACTGAGCACAAAGTCGGCCGACAAGAGGCTGCAGCCGAGATTCGCTCCTCCCAGGCTGACCCTCCCACCCAGGAGAGAAGATCAGCATCATTCCCTACCCACTTTCTCATACCGCTTGTAGATAGCGGTGCAAACAAAGTTGCTCCCTCAATGAACCCATTCACCATGATGAACGCGCTCTCCAAACAACTGGGAGGCAGACCAGAAAACATAAACCGATAGGGAAAGAAGTATCTGACCCACGTCGTAAATAACGCTTTACAAAGGATTAACAAAATAGACAAGCACAAGGTAACTGTCAAAATACATCCGTTCTTCAATGCTACAAGACGAATTATATACACTTCCAACTACCCTCCCAAAACTAACCTAAGGGCTTTTGCAGCAGGTTTAGCAAAGGATTATGGAATCATCAACGATTCCCTAGCAGAATGGATTAAACCACGAAACACCCACACCACCGCGTACCAAATCACTTTCCCAGGACGTGACACACCGGAATTCATAGAAATCCCGGGCGAACAGGGAAAAACAAAAACTTACCTAGTGGCGACATGGCATGCAATGTGCAAAAAATGCCGGGAATACGGCTACGTCATCAAATACTGCCAGCCGTACATACCCCAACGCTGTAAAAGATCCGCCGGTGAGCATGACCGAAAGGACTGCTCAGCCCACCAACCTAAATGCTACCTCTGCTCATGCCTCCATGAGGCAGGTGATCGCGACTGCCCAAAGCAGATGGGCCAAAAAGCAAAAACAATCATACAAAATGACCGCAGGTCACATGAAAACAAGCCATCCAAATCTTTTACGACGAAAACCCAAACTGCCGTAATTTAAATTACGCCAAAGCAGTTAAATCCACAACTAAGTCTACCCCATCAGACAATATTCGCGTAAAGTTAACACAAACTACTACCATGAACCCAAAATCCCCCTCCAGTACTAACAACACCACAACCAGCCCAGCGACCGCCCTCGTAATAGATGCGGGCGCCCCAAGCAATGAATCCACCAGTGCCCAGGAAAGCACTGCGATGGATGCTGCCTTGGTCGACTACGAGGAGAGGTCCAAGAACCCGAAAATCAAAAGGCCAAGAGACGATGATTTCTCCGACGACGACCGTGGGACGCGCGACACCCTCTCGCCACGAAGCAAAAAGAGTAGTAGCACCCTACAAACCACAGCTCGCCTCGATCAGAGCGTTGAACGACTTCTGACCGTCATAACTGCAACCGCACCCGGCGAGAACCAAAGTGAGGTATTCAACCCTCAGCTAACATGCCCAACACCAGAACATCTCACAAGTGAGAACGACCATCGCCTGCGCGAGGACGCCTTGAAAATCTTCAACGAAGAACTGATACCCCAAACCTCTGATCTACCATGCATCGCACTCGACTCAAATATCCCAACGACTACTACTCGGCCCATCATAATATTTAAAAATCTTCCATAGAAGAGAAACGCGCTCGCTCAAGAAGCAAACACAAAGATCGTACTCCATCGTCCTCCTCCTCCTACAAGAGCACTCTCAGCCGAGAACGTAGTGAGTCTAGGAAATCATGTTCTACAGAAAGTGGACGCTCATGCGAACGCTCTCGATCTAGGACACCTGCGCCTCATAGACAAGAACACCACGAAAGTTCCTACAAACCACGCGACCGCTCCAGACCATCAAAATCTGGATGTGAAACAGATCCGAAATGAACAACAGCACAATACTTTGGTGGAATTGCCAGGGACTTAAAGCAAGAAAGATGAATTATTATCGCTAATCTTCAATCATAAATCTTGGGGTGGATGGATGGTTATTCATTTTATAGATCATTAACACTTTATTTTAATATTTTATTATTTCTTCTTGCTTGGGCTCGATTATTTTTCTCTGCCCTTTTTTCATGGTGATAAATTTTGCATTGGTTATTTTTATTATATGCATCGAGGTTGGTCGAGACAAGGTGACCCAGGGAGAGGAGGTACTCGTGGGATCCGCGGGACTCGGGAACCCGGGGG
>SDVV010010424.1:0-16260 GCA_016164225.1 Gammarus roeselii
CTGTGACTACAGTCTGTGACTACAGTCTGTGACTACAGTCTGTGACTACAGTCTGTGACTACAGTCTGTGACTACAGTCTGTGACTACAGTCTGTGACTACAGTCTGTGACTACAGTCTGTGACTAGTCTGTGACTACAGTCTGTGACTACAGTCTGTGACTACAGTCTGTGACTACAGTCTGTGACTACAGTCTGTGACTACAGTCTGTGTTTACAGTCTGTGACTACAGTCTGTGACTACAGTCTGTGACTACAGTCTGTGACTACAGTCTGTGACTACAGTCTGTGACTACAGTCTGTGACTACAGTCTGTAACTACAGTCTGTGAATACAGTCTGTGAATACAGTCTGTGACTACAGTCTGTGACTACAGTCTGTGACTACAGTCTGTGACTACAGTCTGTGACTACAGTCTGTGACTACAGTCTGTGACTACAGTCTGTGACTACAGTCTGTGACTATAGTCTGTGACTACAGTCTGTGACTACAGCCTGTGACTACAGTCTGTTACTACAGTCTGTGACTACAATCTGTGACTAGAGTCTGTAACTACAGGCTTATTATCGTTTTTTCAACGAGTCAGTGAAGTCCTAACACACTATTTCAGAACGGATAAAAAAAATGGTTGGTCTGTCTCATGTGACGTCTTTTCTCCAATTGCCCGGCCCTGTTGGAGAGAGTTTGTTTGGCCCAACTGGGCGAACGCTGATGTAAACGGCCAAATCGTACCCAAATTTCGAAAGAGTGGTAAACACACACTGAAATAATGTGTGCTTTCCAACTCAACATGAATGCATCTTTCGACCAAAATACATCTCAAACCAACAGATAAATAAGTTCTAGTCTAGATATTACCAAGGCAGAGATGTTCGGTCCTACGACTGTTACCCTACACTTACGGTATTGAAGAAATAAAAAAATATGACGAGGCAGGATAGTGTCGAGGCTGGAAACAACACTAAGTATGAAGGGAAGAGTTCAGAGTCGGTGCACCGGTGTATTATCCGCAGCTCAGCCGCTGCGGTCAGCTTATGGATGAATCAGGCACTCACGCGCTCCTGTACCTTTATAGCGAGGGCCGTCATCTCAGACATTTGGCCCTGAATGACATAATTGAATGAGCTCTACGTAAAGTTGACCTTGGGAAGATCCGAGAGCCCGGTATCGATCGAGGTGACGATAAGCGACCACTTCTTCAGAGGCTGGCATAGCTGCCAATGCGGCAAAGAAGAAAAAAAAGAAAAAGTATCAATCTCTCCGTGACCGCTACTTTTTTGAGCCCCTGGCTATCGAGACGACCGGCGCTCTCGGCAAGTCCAGCAGCTTCCTGATCCGCGACATCGGCCGACGGTTATCTACGCCTCCGGAGACCCTCGCTAAACCTTCTGGCTAAAACAAAGGTCGGGACACGCGGTACAACGTGGCAACGCTGAGTTTACAATTAGCTTGTAAGCCTATCAACTCGATCCGAAAATCCGATCTAGAGATCGGATCTTCGTTAGGGTAGAGGGGGCATCAGTAACTCCAGTAGGGGTGATGGCGGCAGTAGTATGATTGGATGCCACAACCTTTGGCGAGCGATGGGGCCAGGGGTCTTCCTATCTTTTGGGGGCCTTAGGAAATAAACGGTGGAGGTATCATCCCGGGGCGTTCGGGCTACATAAAAGAAAACAGTGTTGACTTCCGTGTGAAGAAGAGTAATTGCCAAACCAATCAAGGTATTTACATAAACTAAACAAACAATCGTACAGAAGCACTGCAAGGTATAACAAAAATATTTCAAATTGTATTCGGTGCTCTTTCCTTGCTAGTAGTATCAAGGATCCCTAAACGTGCCATGTGAAGGAATAAGATAGGGCTTAATTAGCGGTGGGTAGGGGATTGGCCTACCCCCCGCCTACCCAAGGCGGGGGGCTTTCGGCCCTTGCTTTCGAATATATATGGGAAGGTTTTGTCGTTATGTAAATTTATATTTTATTGTATTTTGATGTTTATTGTATGTATGTACGTTTTTTATCCTTTAGATGGCTGTATTGGGGTACGCTTGTTTCCTTCCTGTTATTCATTTTATATGTATTCACTTATGGTAAGAATCTGCCTCCATCTCATTTCGGAGAGTGGTGAGGGTGTTGGGACCCTCTAGGTAGAAAGTTCAATACGCCTCTGAAAAGTTCGTCAGGTGAGGCTACTCTTAGCTGTTCATTGTCTTAACAGGATTATTCAATGACGGATTTGTCATTATTTCTATGTTTTGAGAGTCTGTATTATTATATATATATGTCTGTTTTTTTTATTCTATATATTTTGTGTATAATATGTTCATATTCTTATCTAATTAGCGTATAATTTACTCATTCACTGTTTGGTTGGTGGGTTCTTAGCGGTTGGATGATTGGTGAAAGCCTGTTGGTTGGATTTGGGGCAACGTTCTGTGTTTCCCATCTATTTATTTCATATGTATATAATATCGATAGGAATAGTATGGTATAATGATTTGGCAGTTGGGGGTTGATGCATACATTTCTTAGGATGCAGTAGCTTCGTTACGAGAATCTATCTACCCCATTACGCATTATCCAGTTTTGACCCAGTTATATCGGTGTTACCATGTATCCGCGCGTTCCAAATGAATCGTCATCAAGCGTATGTAGACTGTTCGGGTAGACTTATCTCGATTTTTTTTCGTATAGCGAGTATCGGTAAGATGCCTTATAGCAGGAGTAGCTGAACGATATGGATTTATTGTGATTTATTATATTGTGTTATGTGTACTTAGTAATAATCGGTTGATATATGTGGAATTTGTATCGGTTTTGGAATTTTGAATAGTTATCTCATACAGTTATATGAGATTTTAGGATATTTGAGGTTTGCATCTTTCCGGACATTGAATATTCGTGCTTGAGGTTAAGAGAACCTATGTGCATAACTTTACATTTGTCTACATTACATTTTATTGGCCACTTTTCTGGCCAGTCAACAATTTTGTTCAAGTCTAGTTGGATCAGCTGGCACTCTAGTACGGTTTGCACTTTGCCTCCTATCTCAGTACCGTCTGCAAACTTGCTAATGTTTGAGAGTACGTTGCTATCGAGATCATTAATATATATAATAAAGAGAACTGGACCTAGCACGGATCCTTGAGGCACGCCGCTTGTAACATTACCCAAGGAGGAAGCAGCGCCGTTAAATACAACTCGCTGTCGTTTGTCCGTAAGCCAGCATTTTATCCAGTTGTTAAGCTCGCCTCGAATACCGATGCTCTGCAATTTACTAACTAGGCGCTTGTAGCGGACTTTATCAAAGACTTCTTGGAAGTCAAGGTAAACGATATCGATTGAAGATTTTGTGTCGTGGATTTCGATTATATCCATGAAAAAAGTAGCAGGTTTGTAAGACAGGAACGGTTGTGTCTAAAATCATGCTGAAATTCACAGAACACACAGAATTCTGTAATTTTGTCCGTTATTAAACGCTCCATCAATTTGCTAATGACTGAGGTAAGATTAATCAGTCGGTAATTTCCGGGACACTTTTGTCTCCTTTTTTAAAAAATTGGGGTAACATTGGCCTCGTTTTATTTAGAGGGGCAGGTGCCATTTGTGAGAAATTGTGTGTAAAATGTTTGATGAATGTTCGGCAATTTGTTAGGTTACGATGGGTTAGGTTTACGGTCATCATCACAAACCTTTAGTGAAAAATGCCACACTGGATATGGTGAATGGTCGAATAAGTCAGCTGTTCTGAATTAGAAAGCAATTTCATAACAAAGCCTGAATTAATCAATCATTTCTAACTTTCTAAAATACAAACGGTTAACAAACATTTATAAAAGTAAGACATCTGTGAAAATGCATCTAGTAAAGTTATACAAGCGGATAACATAATAGAGATCTACATTAAATAATGGAGAATTCCAACACTAACTCTCTACACAAATACGGTAGACTAGTTCTCCAAGACGACTTGAATCCGGACACAAATCCAATGTCGAGAGGTAGAACATACCCGTATTTTGGATCATTATATCCAATTAGGCGTATTTTATACCCAACATTCCATAAAAATAGGCAAATATACACCTAATACAGATATATTACTTGATAACTAATCAAAATCAAACAACAACAACAGCTATAAAATAGCTAAATAAGATTCTCTACTCTACCCTAACCGACATTAATTAACTATGATATACGGTGTATCCTACCACACCCCAGAGGATATAACCTACACCAATACCCCACGTGATCTGGTTCATGACAAAGATCGTATACTAACATAACAGCCATACCGAAAATATGTGACATTTAAATAAACACTGAGTTCATGCATAATAAAGTAATAATATAACGGTATCCGTTCCAGTCTATAACAAATTCCTAGACCTAACTGATTCTATGCCTCTAGTAGGACAAATCAAAGCCCACTGTGTCATAACAACGAACTCTACAATGATTTACTAGGTCACTTCTCAGCAATCTACCACTGATATATAACAAATTTATAGGGAACACCTAGTCATGGTACAACCGATCAGACATACCATGCATTTGTTTAGTCCATCATCTCTGAACAACGTCGAGCGAAGTCATATCAGGACATAACCAAGAATCTATACATAGATAGAGTTGTCAAGAATGGGCCTGACATGAGTCTCAAAGACTGTGGTCATAAAAATCTGGGAATCTGTTCACAGACGACCTAAGTAAATCTCTACAACGATCAGCAGCTTGTCGCATAACCTCTCTAACAAACCCATGGAACTTAAGACCGACATCCACACGAACTTACAAATTCACGTTGAACATGGATGAAATCGAAATGACTACCATAGAGTGTAAGCCATCTCTACACTAGGACCCGTCCACCCAGTAAATCATCTTCGAAAAATAACTACGTAATTCTCTGCTGTGCTCTAATTAACATTAAAAATTGTAATACACTAGGGTATTCATTATGGTAAATTGTTTTTTCTATACAAATAAACGTAAGCGCAACGAGCTTTTGCCTAGGGGACTCTCTAACTCCGCCTAAACATTAAGTATGGTCCTACAATAAACATAAGATAAGCTAACAACATGACCAAATTTGTAACAAATCGAATCTTCAAAATCAAATATCCACGTCAAACATTGTACCAGGATGTAAGAAGATATATAGAACACTAAAAATATACATCATGTAACTAAATTATACCTGAAATAATGTTCTACATTGCAGATACAAACGTAATATATCCTGATATTCCTATAATTGAATAAAATACCCAATACCTTGCATCGGAGATGGAAGCTGTACAGAGAACATACAAAGCTGAATGAAATATACTAAAATGCTCGAGTTTTATTAAAGCAAGAAGATCAATTCTCTACCATACCTAAAACATACATTAAAAACCATGATGTTTGAGAAAAAACTAGCATGTAACCAGCCAAACAACTAACGTGAATACGTTGCCACGACATGTGACTGATTTACATAGCTGAAAGATATAGTAAATGACGTGGAGTACTTCTACACGAACACGCTGTAGTATATACAAATTTGATGAAATTATTCTCCAACTCAGTCCAAAACATTGTTTAATTAAATTTTATTTAACTAAAGTAACCACGGCTTAATCGTAACAGAATGTCATATATATCTATATATACACAAAAATACCAAAATGATGCAATAACCGACCAGGTTTGTCTGAAATATTAAGCTACATGGAAGATGCAAACCTAAAATATCCTAAAAATTCCTATACCTGTATTAAATAACCATTCAAAATTCTGAAAACAATACAAATTCAACATATATCAACCGATCATTACTAAGTATACATAACACAATATAATATCTTACAATAAATCCATATCGTTCAGCTACTCTCGCCGATACTCGCTATACAAAAAAAATCGAGATAAGACTACCCGAACAGTCTACATACGCTTGATAACGATTCATTTGGAACATGCGGATACATGGTAACACCGATATATCTGATTCAAAACTGAATAATGCGCTATGGGGTAAACAGAATCTCGTAACGAAGCTACTGGATCCTACGAAATATATACATCAACCCGTCAACTACCAAACTATTATACCATACTATTCCTATCGATATTATATAAATATGAAATAAATAGATGGAAAACACATAACATTGCCCCAAATCCCACCAACAGGCTTTAGCCAAGCACCAAATCACTAAGAACCCACAAACCAACCACCAAATGAGTCAATTACACGCTAATTAGATGAAAATATGAACATTTCATACACAAAATATATAGAATAATTAAACCAGACATGAATATTTAACGATACAGACCTTCAAAACTTTGAAATAATGACAAATCAGTGATGGAATACTACTGTTGAGACATCGAACAGCTTAGAGTAGCCTCACCTGACAAACATTCCAAAGGCGTACTGAATTTTCTACCTAGAGGGTCCCGACACCCCCATCACTCTCCAAAATAAAATGAAGGCATATCCCTACCAGAACCGAATAAATATAAAATGAATAACAGAAAGGAACTAAGCGTACCCCAATACAATCATCTAAAGGATAAAAAACGTACATACCTACAATAAACATCAAAATAGAATATAATATAAATGTACATAAAGACGAAACCTTTCCAACATATATTCGAAAGCAAGGGCCGAAAGCCCCCAGCCCGTCCGCCCCCCTTCCACCCCTTTGCGTCGCACGCCTGACTCCGGTCAACCCCCTACCCACCGCTAATCAAGCCCTATCTTATTCCTTCACAGGGCACGTTTAGGGACCCTTTATACTACTCCTGCCGGTCGCTGCACTTCACGATGCGGTACTATAGTTTTCCATAACAAATGCACACGCGGCATTTGGGAATTGTGCAAGTTCGTCGTTAGTTTGGAAATTGTCCGTGTTACTAGAGTATCCATTATTATTACAATAGCCCCAGATAAAATAGTTAATTGGAGTAAGGTCTTGGAAACGTGGAGCCCACGGAATTGTGCTTTTCTTTGACCTTCGCATCAGACATTTCTTGAATATATATTTCATCCCGCAGTCGCTATGTGGCTTTGCACCGTCTTGTTGAAACCACTGATCTTCGGATCACAAATCATCGCGCTAATAGAATGATTCATGGGAAGCGTTGGACACACTTCGATAACATTCTGGTGAAATGTGCCAGTTGAACCACCATCTTCGAACCCAATTGTGCGATATGCCCTGACCATAAATGAGCACCACGCCGGGCATTTCGCACTGTGGATGGGGCTCTCTTCAACTAGTATGCCAGTGCTTTCGCCTAATTCTGTCGTTTTGGGAGTTGATTGTAAGTTTTGAATTCAAATAGGCTTCATCAGTATACCAAACTTTCATATGCCAATCAGTATCAAGTTAAATTGCTTCACGAAAGCGACAACACGTCTCTACTCTGGGTGCTTTGCAATGGTCAATAAGTTGCTGCCCTTTTTGTTTTCGGAACGGATTAATTTCATATCAACTATAATTGATTAAAGCAACGATTTGTGCTTAATGTTCAATAACCATGCACGCTTTTTATAGCTTTTTAGGGCCTTGATCCATTAAATGTCTGACAGCTTTGACAGTTTCAGGAACGCGAAGTGTTCTATTCTTTTCTGACGCTTCCATGTGCTGGTTGAGAAATAAACCTGTGTTGTAAACTTTAAAACAATGTTGCCATTGTCATGTTTGTGGGTAAGTTTTCCACTACTGATTTTGTGGCCTTGTAGAGCTCCTCCATCTTGGTCCTCTCATCTGTGCTGATCATGATTATGAAGCGGAGGATTCTTGGTAGCGATGCCTTAGCCTTGTAGAGCCCCTCCATCTTGGTCCTCTCATCTGTGCTGATCGTGATTATGAAGCGGAGGATTCTTGGTAGCGATGCCTGAGCCGTGTAGAGCTCCTCCATCTTGGTCCTCTCATCTGTGCTGATCGTGATTATGAAGCGGAAGATTCTTGGTAGCGATGCCTTAGCCTTGTAAAGCTCCTCCATCTTGGTCCTCTCATCTGTGCTGATCGTGATTATGAAGCGGAAGATTCTTGGTAGCGATGCCTTAGCCGTGTAGAGCTCCTCCATCTTGGTCCTCTCATCTGTGCTGATCGTGATTATGAAGCGGAAGATTCTTGGTAGCGATGCCTTAGCCTTGTAAAGCTCCTCCATCTTGGTCCTCTCATCTGTGCTGATCGTGATTATGAAGCGGAAGATTCTTGGTAGCGATGCCTTAGCCTTGTAAAGCTCCTCCATCTTGGTCCTCTCATCTGTGCTGATCGTGATTATGAAGCGGAAGATTCTTGGGAGCGATGCCTGATTTTGCCGCCTCAGATCACAATTTTTGTATCTTTGCTGCAATCGCTCAACCTTTCTGAGTCATTTGCTGCGCAGTTTATGTAAAAACCTTAATTTAATTAAACATTATAAATTTTAAAGTCAATACGTAGTTTTTGTGCTCCTGATACGGTGTTATACGTAATTGATGCTTGGATTAAAAATGTAATGAACAGTAATCTGACATTTTTGATTTGATGACTTTCATGTGAATAATTACATATTTCAAATGTAAGCGGGTATACGTAAACTGACAATCAAAGCTCGATAACACCGTGGTAGAGTGCATTTGATTCAACCATGCATTACTGGACTGAGTCATACAGTCTATGGATTGATGGAAAGGGAAGGGGCGGGGGCCTGGGTGAGGGGAGGGAGCGATGACCGGGACCGTTGCAAGCACGATCACTACTTGCGGAGCTGTTTCCGATATCATAATTTTTCAAGACATCCTTGGTTAATGTCGGTGATGCATTTTTATGTTTCCTGATGTTAAACAACATGGAAAACGAATTTAATTAATTGCGAATAATTTCAGCTAACCAGCGCATCTCGCTGAGCAGAAAGGAGCACAGAAAAATGTACTTCAATTCCTAAATGACAGGTGATATTGTACAATAATAATAACTTCAATCTAAATATTTTTAAGCGATTCTACCAACAAAGGGAGATATATTACGTAGTATCATTGGTTACATGTTATCCTGACGTGCGCAATGCCAGCAGTGACGATGTCTGCACTCGCACCGTCCACAGCAAACACAGTTGCTACCTGTGCCATGCCCTCCCTCCCCCAATGATAATAATGGTCTCCCCTACTCTGTCCCTCATCTCACCCCCCTGCCTTCCGCCCCCACCATGAAGATAATACAACAGGTGATGTCATCCAGCAAGAGCGGCAGCAACAACAGCTATGGAGGAAGCAGCAGCAGCACCGACAGCAGGGAAGCGACAGTCGGAACGTTGGCATGTGACGTCACATTGGAGGTGAACGCATGACGTCACATTGACGGTGAACGTATGACGTCACATTGGCGGTGAACGTATGACGTCACATTGGCGGTGAACGCATGACATCACATTGGCGGTGAATGCATGACGTCACATTGGCGGTGAACGCATGACGTCACATTAGCGGTGAACGTATGACGTCACATTGGCGGTGAACGTATGACGTCACGTTGACAGTGAACGCATGACGTCACATTGGCGGTGAATGCATGACGTCACATTGGCGGTGGACGCATGACGTCACATTAGCGGTGAACGCATGACGTCACATTGGCGGTGAACGCATGACGTCACATTGGCGGTGAACGCATGACGTCACATTTGCGGTGAACGCGAGACGACGCATGGAAGAGTTAGAGACGACGCACCAAAAGGGTTAGTGCACACGACACAGCAAGGGATATGCCCCGTAACATCACAGACGATTCATGCAATAGGATACCCTATCTCCAAGGCTGACTGTTGGCGGTTGGGCGAGCGGTCATCCGGCGGTTTGAGGCGGTGGGATCAGACAGGTACCCTAGGTCTCGTGCCGGAATCTTTCGCTCCTTATAAGAATCCCTTAAAATAAACCGATATCGTTGGCTTCAAACAGGTATCGTCTAAAACAGACAGGTGTCCTTGGCTTAATAGAAGAATCACTGGCAAAATCGAAGTACCCTTGGCAACATAGGTCATAGAGGGATCCTTAACAATATTTAGGTATCTTTGGCGGCATATAGGTGCACCATAGACGCATTCAAGACAATATGCAGGTATCTTTGGTCACATAGAGGTATTATTTGGCGACATAAAGGAATATGCAGGTATCTTTGGTCACATAGAGGTATCATTTGGCGACATAAAGGTATCATTGACAACATAAAGGAATTATTTGAAACATAGAGGCATCCTTGACATCAAACTGATATACATGGCAACATAGAAGTTACCATACAAACTGACAGGTATCGTTGGCAACAGACAACATCCTTGGAAATACAAATGTATCGTAGTAGAGGCATCAGTGTAAACATGGAAGTATACTTGGCAACAGACAACATCCTTGGAAATACACATGTATCGTAGTAGAGGCATCAGTGTAAACATGGAAGTATACTTGGCAACAGACAACATCCTTGGAAATACACATGTATCGTAGTACAGGCATCAGTGTAAACATGGAAGTATACTTGGCAACAGACAACATCCTTGGAAATACACATGTATCGTAGTAGAGGCATCAGTGTCAACATGGAAGTATACTTGGCAACAGACAACATCCTTGGAAATACACATGTATCGTTGTAGAGGCATCAGTGTCAACATGGAAGTATACTTGGCAACAGATAAGTTTCCTTACCAACAAACAGTTACTCATGACAACAGACAGGTATTCTTGGCAAAATACGAGGATATGTTGTTAACAGATGGGTATCCTTGACCACAGAAGTGTCTTCTATTCAGCAGACAGGTATTCTCGGCAACAGATAGGTATTTTTGGCAGCAGACAGGAGTCATTGACAACATGTAAGCATCATTGACAGTTGGCAGAAAATGTTGGAAACAGACTGGTATTCGTGACCGCAAAAGAGTATTCTTGGCAACAGATAGATATTCATGGCAAAATAAAGGTATTCCTAGCAACAGACAGGAATCATTGGCAACATGTGAATATCACTGGCAACAGACAGGTATCAGCATTGAAATGAGACAGAATTCCTTGGCAACAGACAAATATCATTGGTAAACAGACAGGTATCCTTGACAACACATATGTATCATTGGCAACAAACAGGTATCTTTGACGAGAAACAGTCATCCTCGGCAGGGAACAGGTATCCTTGGCAACATTAAGAACATACAGGTATTCTGGGCAACAAACAGGTATCTTGGCAACAGACAGGTTTCCTTAGCAATGAATAGGTATAAATGAAAACAGACAGGTATCATGGCAGCAGATTTGTATAATTGGCAACAACCAGGAATTATTCGCATCGGACAAGTATCAATGTACGCAATATCCCTTCTATTTGCTTCCAATATCATCACCTGTCACTATCACATCTCTAGCACTGACTTATCAATATGCAAAACTGTTCTACAACTCGTCCCATATACGAGTCCATGCACGCAATGGCAGCAGCGAATTGGTGTCGTCAAGCTGACGCAATGAACTCGACAAGGCAGTTCTCTTTATGGTGGTGCGAGCAGCGTTCATGTCCTACTCACGCGTTGCTACAAAAATGACAGAACGAGATAATCAGGATCAATGTAACTCACCCCAAACTCAACGAGTTCCATGAGGTTAGATGAGTTATGAAAAGAAGACCTTCTTTGAGGAGTTAGGCAAGAATGTGTATTTCCACTTATCTATTCTCAGCAACTATGAATATCCACGTAGTGGTCACGACAGAGCAGAGTTCATAGTCTTGTTAGAGTGTGACGTCATTGTGAATGAGCACAGGCCTCCAGAAGGCCATAATCTTCTGACCAAGATGAGGCCCATGATTACTTTATTGACATAGGAAGGTGTAGGCTAATTTCAACGGGAGAAAGATAATTTTTAGCAAGAAAAATGCAGTTTTAGTCTCTCAGGCAGAGTTTTAGTCTCTTAGGCAGAGTTTTAGTCCCTCAGGCAGTTAATCAGTAAAATTGATCAGTCAAGCAAGAAAATGGAAGTGCTTATCTGAGAAATAGCTAAGTCTAACAGAGACAAAGAAATGGCAGCTTATCAGAAAAATAGCGTAGTCTATCTATCAAGAAACTAACGTAGGCTAGTAAAGAAAGATCAGAATCTGGCAGAAAAATGCCTTAGTATAGCAAGGAAATGACAGTTTATCAAGAAAACAGCTCGGTCTTGCAAGGAACCGGTGGAGTTTTCCAGGAAGATAGCTTAGTCTAGGAAGGAAATGGCAAAGTGTATCAGGAAGATAGCTTAGTCTAGCAAGGAAATAGCAGAGTTTATCAAGAAAATAGGTCAGTCTTGCAAGGAAATGCAGAGTTTAGCATAAAAATAGTCGAGTCTAGCAAAAGTTTGCTAGAGTGAGTGGGAGATTTTCTGTGGAGCACGAAAATTGCCGAGTCAAACAAGTGAAGGGCAAAGCCTTGCCCGTGGATGATACGAGTCCTGAAGGAGAGAGGTGCAGGCCGGATAGAAAAGGCTGATAGAGAAGTAGAAAAAGGTTAAGAATTTGTGTTACTACACCGGACTGGTATCATAGTTCACAATTTGCATTTCACACAAAAAAATGAAAATGAGTGTAATTTTTTTTTGCGAAAATGAATTATGAATATCGTGATAAATGCCAATAATGCAACTGCCAGTCATCGTAGATGGTGAGTGTATAGCGGTGAAGACTGGCGAGGAAGGCTGGAGAGTAAGTTATGGCTCGGTATTACCTTTCACAATTCGTTGATAGTGACTGTATGGCGGCGAAAACTGACGAGGAAGGCTGGAAAGTAAGAAATGGCTCGGTATTACCTTTCACATTTTGTTGAAGGTGAGTGTATGGCGGTGAAGACTGGCGAGGAAGGCTGGAGAGTAAGTTATGGCTCGGTATTACCTTTCACAATTCGTTGATAGTGAGTGTATGGCGGTGAAGACTGGCGAGGAAGGCTGGAGAGTAAGTTATGGCTCGGTATCACCGTTGCTGGCCACTTCAAATAATGGACTTCCCTTATTGAATGTTAAGTATTGAGAGAAAGTCGTTACCTATTTAACTTGAATAGAGAATGATACTGTTTGGGCATAGGTTTTATTTATAATACAATAATGTTTGCCGGTGGCGCTAAGATATCAATGCTAATTGGAAATTATTATCACGATTCATTCATCGTTCGAAAACAGAAGCTCTTCGTTTCTTCATTTAATAACAATACTTAGTAATGCTTAATTTGCTACTGCACTTCAAGTGTGTTGTTGTGTCCCATTCGCCTGTGCAGGTCTTAATAAGGTTGAGGTTCAGTCCCTGGCCGACGCTGATAGTCCGTTCATACCTGGCCCTCATACATGCGTGGCATTGGCCCTCATACATGCGTGGCATTGGCCCTCATACATGCGTGGCATTGGCCCTCATACATGCGTGGCATTGGCCATCATTCATGCGTGGCATTGGCCATCATTCATGCATGGCATTGGCCATCATTCATGCGTGGCATTGGCCATCATTCATGCGTAGCATTGGCCATCATTCATGCGTGGCATTGGCCATCATTCCTGCGTGTCATTGGCCATCATTCATGCGTGGCATTGGCCGTCATTCATGCGTGGCATTGGCCATCATTCATGCGTGGCATTGGCCATCATTCATTCTTGGCATTGGCCATCATTCCTGCATGGCATTGACCTTCATTCATGCGTGGTATTGGCTATCATTCAAGCGTGTCATTTGCCATCATTCATGCGTGGCATTGACCATCATTCATGCGTGGCATTGGCCATCATTCATGCGTGGCATTGGCCATCATTCATGCGTGGCATTGACCATCATTCATGCGTGGCATTGGTCATCATTCATGCGTGGCATTGGCCCTCATTCATGCGTGGCATTGGCCATCATTCATGTGTGGCATTGGTTATCATTCATGCGTGGCATTGGCCATCATTCATGCGTGGCATTGGCCATCATTCATGCGTGGCATTGGCCATCATTCATGCGTGGCATTGACCATCATTCATGCGTGGCATTGGCCATCATTCATGCGTGGCATTGGCCATCATTCAAGCGTGTCATTGGTCATCATTCATGCGTGGCATTGGCCATCATTCATGCGTGGCATTGGCCATCATTCATGCGTGGCATTGGTCATCATTCATGCCTGGCATTGGCCATCATTCATGCGTGGCATTGGCCATCATTCATGCATGGCATTGGCCATCATTAATGCGTGGCATCATTCATTAAACGAAATGACAGTCTTTACGTGTGTCATATAAATCTTATTTATATATTTCGACCACTTCGAGTCGAGGCAAAATAACGACCGTAGCTTGTCTCGGCGTTTGAAAAGCCGTGCCTGCGCGAGGATCCGCTTGTCGTGGGCGGCAACGGCTGCATTCCAGAACCGGCACCAGGCCGGAACCGGTTAAAGTACATCCCACGAATCTTTTTTGGCCTCAGCTAGTCGATAGCCAAGCAGTTGCGATCGCCAGGGAAAGTAAATTAGCTGATACAGCGAAGTAATTTTAATTACGTTTTGTTAATGCAATTATTTTCATATAAATCAAAGTACATTAATGGGTAGTTTAAACAGATGTGTTATTATTAGCTCAACTTATTGGTTTAGTGCGTTCGTAAGGTGCTTTGATTCATGACGGAAGTGTACAGCGCAACGAACTATCCTCGACTGGGTCTGATGAATGATGCCCCGTGACGACGCACTCCTACGCGGGTGAGGGGGTATACAGACGCAGGGCTGGTATGGGGCATGCAGACGGCAGGGCTGTAGGGGGCATAAAGACAGCAGAACTGGTAGGGGGAATACAGACAGCAGGATTGGTAGGGGGCATACAAACAGCAGGACTGGTAGGGGGCATACAGACAGCAGGACTGGCAGGGGGCATACAGACAGCAGGACTGGCAGGGGGCATACAGACAACAGGACTGGTAGGGGTCATACAGACAGCAGGACTGTTAGGGGGCATACAGACAGCAGGACTGGTAGGGGGCATACAGGCAGCAGGACTGGTAGGGGGCACACATAACAGCTGGACTGGTAGGGGGCATACAGACAGCAGGACTGGTAGGGGGCATACAGACAGCAGGACTGGTAGGGGGCATACAGATAGCAGGACTGGTAGAGGGCATACAGACAGCAGGACTGGTAGGGGGCATACAGACAGCAGGACTGGTAGGGGGCATAAAGACAGCAGGACTGGTAGGTGGCATACAGCCAGCAGGACTGGTAGGGGGCATACAGAAAGCAGGACTGGTAGGGGGCATACAGACAGCAGGACTGGTAGTTTGATGACTTGGTTTCTGTTCCCCTATTTGAATATTCTACTGTTAATCATTGTGATAAGCAGTATTAATTATGTTTATTTCAATTATGTAAGTGTTTTGGGAACATAAAAAAAATTGGTAACATCAATCCGATTGTTGAAATTATATCCTTACATGCCTTTCTCAGGGAAAAGCATCATGAGAATAAATAGGGTAGGTCAGTCCCATAAGGGGTGGTGTCTGAGAGAATCTTGGCAGTTGGGGGATACATGGACGAGGTGAGGCCTTTGCAATCCCCTGTCACCTCCTCCTCCTTCCTCCTATCACGTTTTTAACTCTGTTTCCCTATCTTTTTGGAATGTCTATTCAATATCCAAGTTTGATAAAGGTACGTTTCATACAAGATTGCGTTGAAAAATAATCACTGATTATGATGATTTAATACTAAATTTTGGGCATTAACCAAGATAATACCAAATGCTGTTTAGTAGCCCCAGGTGGGATCATGAAGTTGTCTTAGGCTCGGTTGAATACAAGAGGTATTCAACATTCAACTACAATGCCCATTTTTAAATGTAACCTTATGAAGATTTCCAAGTCATCCTGCTGGAGAAAAATACCTGCTGCTTACTTGCTATAACACTCACATGCAGTAGCACTTGTAGTACGCCCGCTGCAGGCGTCGTAGTACTGGCACTCACTTGTTGTAGCTCTCTTAGTACGCCCTATTTGTAGAAGGTGGCGTAGAATGCTGAAACACACATACGTAGAGCTCTTGTAATAGACCTTGTAGTAAGCGGCGTAGTACTGGTACTAACATGTGAGTAGAGTAAAGTGGTGCAAAACGCAAATGGAAAAGTGGCGGTGCAAAACGCAAATGGAAAAGTGGCGGTGCAAAACGCAAATGGAAAAGTGGCGGTGCAAAACGCAAATGGAAAAGTGGCGGTGCAAAACGCAAATGGAAAAGTGGCGGTGCAAAACGCAA
>SDVV010010425.1:0-16260 GCA_016164225.1 Gammarus roeselii
TACTAGGTCACTTCTCAGCAAACTACCACTGATAAAAAACAAATTTCAAAGGAAACATCCAGTCACGTATAATACTTCAGACATATCATGCATCTGATTCACCAGCTAATGAGGTCACATGGGTACAGTATTGGGAAAAAATAAGTAGAGCTATAGTCAGAAATAGGACATTTTTGTATAAAATGATGAAAGCACGTCAACATGAACATGTTATAACCTGTAAATGTTCATAGCCTATATTCAACATCAAGCATCTCACCGCTAAAAAACTCCACCAAATATCCTCTGAAAATGAGTCAAATAAAGCACAACTAGCTGAGGTCTCCCAATAAATACCCCATATTTCTTGCATAACTGCATCGAATATCCTATCAATTCAGGTTTGAGCAGTAAAAACTTCTATTCAAATGAGTCCTTCAATAACAACATAGTAATATATTAACCTGCCGTGCAAAATAGTACAGTCATATATACATGTATATCGTTGATAAGACCTAATAACCTACATCTTTATAATCCGTACGTAAGCAATCGTAAATAAAAGCAATAAGATACCGAAAGAAATCTGAAAGATATCGTATGAGAAAACAATTCTCCAAGATGATCTTATTTCGAGATAAGATCATTGTGTGACCACACATCAAGAGATAAAATCGCTAATTACCATTTGCGGTTTGGACACCGGCTGATTCCGGTCGACCCCTCGCCTCTTCCCCACCCGTCTCGGCCAGTCTCTATGTATCGTAAGTAACTCACTTGACCAGAATAGAAGAAAATAAACATATAACTACAATGTCCGAGAAATACAACGAGTAAGTCAGACACACTAAAAAATAATATACATCCTAACAAATACATCGGCCGACTCATAAAGAACATGTGTTCCTGGTATCTCTATGTATCATCAGTAACTAACTTGATCAATTTGTCTTAACATCAAACTACAATGTTCGAGAAATACAGCGCCTGAGTCAGACACACTAACAAATAATATACATCCTAATTATCGTCTATCTAATTCCTTCAATAAAAGCATAATCGGCCGACACACAAAGAACATGCGTTCCTGGTATCTCTAAGTATCATCAGTAACTAGCTTAATCAATTTGTCTGAACATATAACTACTATGTCCGAAAATACAGCGCCTGAGTCAGACACATTAACAAATAACATACATCCTAACCAATACATTCGATAAAAGGTTCAAAGATCTAGTCATCCTGTATCTAATTCCTTCACAAAAGCATACATGGAGTCACTAATTATCACCTATCTAATTCCTCCACAAATCATACATAGAGTCACTAATTATGGCCAATCTAATTCCTTCACAAAATCATATATGTACTCACTAATTATCGCCTATCTAATTCCTTCACTAAAAGCATATATGGAGTCACTAATTATCGCCTAACTAATTCCTTCACTAAAAAGGATATATGTACTCCCTAATTTTCCTTAATCTAATTCCCTCACAAAAGCATATATGGAGTCACTAATTATCGCCTATCTTATTCCTTCACAGGGCAATTCTCGTAGTCCCTTTTTCCAGGGCAATTCTCGTAGTCCCTTTTTCCAGGGCAATTCTCGTAGTTCCTTTTTCCAGGGCAATTCTCGTAGCTACTTTTTCGAGGGCAATTCTCGTAGCTACATACACTACTTACAATGCTTTACTAGGTCTTTTCTCAGCAATCTACCACGGATATATAATAAGTTTAGAGGTACCACCCAGTCATGTTTGAAAACCTCAGACATACCATGCATCTGTTTAGTCCATCATCTCTGAACAACGTCGAGCAAAGTCAAATCCTGGACATTACCAAGCATCTATACACAGGTACAGTTGCCAAGAATGGGCCTGACATGAGTCACAGAGTGTGGCTATAGAAATTTGGACATCTGATCACTGACAACCTAAGTAAATCACTACAACGATGAGCAGCTTGTCTTACAACCACTTCACAAACCCATAGTACTCATGACCGACATCCACATGAACATTCAAATTCACGTTGAACATGGATGAACTCCAAATGACTACCAAAGAGTGTAAACCACCTCTACACCAGGACCCATTCATCCAGTAAATCGTCTTCTGAAACGTTAAACTAAACACTTGCTAGGGTTCAATGACGAAAATCCACACAGATGCAGTACGGATTTTCACCTCTGAAACATACACTTCAATGATTATCGGGGGAAAAAATCATACAACAATAATAAATAACTATGTAATTTTCTAATCTGTTCAAATTAATATTAAAAATTGTATTACACTAGGAAATCCATCATAGTAAATCGTTCTACTTACACAAATAAACTTATACAAAACGAGCTTTGGCCTAGGGGACTCTAACTCCTCCTAAACATTGAAGAATGCTCCTACAATAAACATATAAGCTAAAAATAAAACCAAGTTTGTAACAAATGGAATCTTTTATATCTATAATATCCACGTCAAACATTGTACCAGGATGTAAAGATATTAAAAAAAACTGAAAATATACAACTTGTAACTAAGTTAGACCTGAAATACTGTTCTACATTGCAGATACAAACGTAATATCCTATTATTCCGACATTGTATAAAATAACCAACAGATTGCATTGAAGATGAAAACTTTACAGAGGACATACAAAACTGGAAGACACATACTAAAACTCTCGTGTTATAATAAAGCAAGAAGATCAATTCTCTACCATGTCTAAAAAACATACATTGAAAACCATAATGTACGAGAAAAATTCTAGCATGTAACCAACCACGCAACTAATGTGAATAAGTCCATTATACTCTTCGGTGATGATACTGATGTAAACATGGATTGAACATGGAAGTGCAATCTCACCTACTTTTCCAAAGCGAGAGAATTATAACGAAATGCTTCCATTGATAAAAACAATCCTATTCACACTGATCAAATAATTTGCATTTTGAAAATAATCCATGATGGGTTCTTTCTCATTTTAGAGAATTGTTTCTGTCACCTGTTTATTTCGTATATTTTCTGTCCCCTGTTTGTTTTGTACAACAGAAAAAACGAAGGAAGGAGTTACTGCAAGAGTAACTAAAACAGAGCGCAAGGGTACTGATAATACAATCGCAGAAAATAACATCAAACTAATTGAATCTATGCCACGTGTAAATTGATCAACAACGAACGACGTAGAAATGATACCAAGGTGGAAAAATTCATCATGAACGTTTCCGGAAATCAACATTCGTGTAAGAAATTGTGGGGTTCAAACTTTTAATACTACATGAAAATTATTATGTCACTGTTAGATTTATCATCGATAAAAAAATTATCTTATAAATGTATGATATCAATACCCTTAAACATTCAGAGGACTAGCATTGAAAATGCATATATGCAAAATGACATGCAATGGAATTGCAAAACAGTATGCCCAGCATTCAAATGCGAATACCTATATGTATATGTAAACGTTCTATTTATATACCTTATCAACATATATAACCTATTAACATATATAACGTATTAACATATATTTATATAAGCCGTCTGTCCGTCTGAATGAGTTCCCTGTTCCGACCGTAACCCAACCGTAAGCAAGCCGTAAGCCTCTTTGGCCTGTTAACTGACTCAGGTCCCCAATAGTAAATAAATTGACCCATCTGTTATTACCTTGACTCCAAAAGTAATTAATAATTTTAATGTCTAAGTTACATGGGGGCTAAGTTGGACACCCAAAGTAATTAGATACATCCTAACCATTACGTCTTCCGAATAAAAAAATTCATTTCGTACCTATATACACTACTTCCGTTTCCTTGCTGTAGAAAGTGTAAAGGAGAATACAAGAATTGGCTTCGATGTAATGCCTTAAAATAGATGCTCTGTAAGTTAAAAACCTAAATAGAAGAATTGGGTATTTTGCAGTGAACGTAAAGATCGACGTAATAGGAACCACAGAATCGTGATGAAATTCACCAACTCAGGATACTCACTATTTCACAAAGGTAGACAAGACCGAGAGAAAAGAGAATATTGTGCCTCGTGAAAGATTAGCTACACATTTTGGAAGTGACTGTTCCAAGAATCATGCAGGTACGACTTTAGTCAATTCAAATTGTCGGTAAACATACATAATGGCAAATCCACATCGTCTACCGCCCACCATAAACACGGGTGCAGATGATACCTAACTCTCGTCGATGCTGTCAAACATGCAAAAGATTCGGGCTTGGAATCTTCGAAACTCATTGCATTGATTAAGAAACAGACTGATGTCGTGCCACAGGCATACGTCAGATCAATTTTGCAGACAAATCCGCGGCACAAAGGGCAAAGACACCTACAAAAGGGGGCAAAATCCTGGTCTTCTATTTTTTGCAATGGTCTCTGGTTACAAACCTAGAAGTTGACAAGCCACTCACAACTGGATCTGTTTTATGATACGGGATCGTGTTGAAACATCAATAAACTACGACAAAGTCCCTAATTTTAGATTACAGATTTTTGATGGTTTACGATTCAATAGCGTCAATGGTTATATCCCCATGACGTGGCGTCAATCAATCGTTAGACTAGTTTGTAACTGCATTCGGAAATTTTGAGCCTGACCATTTCCCGCAGAAAAAAAAGATAGAACACTCAGACAGCCCGAGTACGCACTCATTACATCAAAAATATTTTCTTAACGAAGCTCCATTAAAAGAGTTCAAATCGTGATAACAAAATTGCAGCGAATATCGAAAATCCAAAACTTCTTTGGAATATCTCGAGGAACAATCTGTAAGTCCCTATTTGAATCTCATGAGAGTGACGGTGTAGAGCAAAAAACACGACACTGGAATGGACGACTTGGTAAACCAATATTCCCGTTCTGTATCTACTATACTAAGGTTATCATTCCGGAAAGATAAATCGTTGTCTTTCACACCGTAATTGTTTCTTCTGCTGAAGTATTGAATTATATCGACGAAATAAAAAATTCAAAATGTCCAACGTCTGACCAAGTTCATCACAGAAAACTCAAAGAAATTAAGATCGAAATTGCCGAACCCCTCTCAAATATTTCTCACAACCTCTCATAAATGGCATTGTCCCTGTCCGAAAGAGGCCAACGGAACATCTTTTTTTTAATGAGGCCAAGGAGGGTCCTGGAAATGACGGACCTATTGCTCTCCCCTCCGTCATCCACAAATTAATGGATAGTATGAGTGCGGATAAAATGACTGAAGTCTTAGAAACAAACACGTTCTTTGAGGGACTAAACACGGTCTTGGACACAATCTTTCCTGTTTCTCAAACATGCTACTATTTTTCATGTATATAATTGAAATGTCCGATGTGAAATCTCTACTCGATATCTTATACTTTGATTCCAAAGCTCTGTCGATGAAGTCTCTCACAGACGCTTTATTAGTAAATTGCACGGCATCAGTATTCTCGGCGAGGAAAATAGCTGGATAAAATGCCGACTCACGAACAGACGGCAGCGAGTCGTACTTAACGGAGCCTCCTCCAATTGGGGCAATGTTTCAAGCACCGGGCTTCAAGGATCTGCTTTTGATCCTTTTCTTTTCATAACATTCATAAACGATTTTTTGAATAAAACGTGTTCTCGAATGTTATACAATTTTGCGGCCAATAAAAAGCTTGAAAGAAGAGTGCAAACAGAACTTGAGTGTCAGCAAATCTAATAAGACTTGAACACAATTTTCGATTGGTCAGAAAAGTGTTAAAGGAATTCAATGTTCCCACGTGTAAAAGTATGCACTACGGATATCACAACCGCAAGCACAAATACTTCATGTCCAGAAAGAAACAGATTCCCGTTTTCTAAGAGAGAGATCTGGTGTCATTATTAGAGAAGGTTCAACGTAGAGCCACCAACTTCCTTCGCCGTGCAATAAATCGTACGCTGAGTCAAGAGTCATGAGGTGACATGATCGAAGTGTGGAAAATTATGAGAGGCGAGAAAAACGCTGACCAAGCGAGCCTTTTCATTCTATAGATGCGAACGGAGTGACCAGGAATAATGGTTACAAACTAGTTTTTTACCTTTTCGCGTTCGCATTAGCGCGTAACCTCTTTATATATTTAGTTGCCGTTTAAAAATTATTAGTATCGAAACAATCGAAACGTTCAAGTCACGACTCGACAAGTTCTATCAGAATCGCAACTAATTAGGTTTTGGTTGTAGCAGTTGTTGCAGGCTCCAGAAACAGCATCCGGCATCAGTGCCAGCATATTAGTAAAAAAATGGTGCCTAGCACCGACATTATCACAGTTAAAATAGTGCTCTGCATTGGCACTAGCACGATAAAAATGGTGCCCGGCATTGGTACCTACTCGTCCAGAAATGACACCGTTCACCTAACGAGAAACAAACCAGCGACCATCTCAAATAAAAATTGTTTGTCGGTGGCTCACTGCTATTAAAAATCAGCCTAGTTTGGGCCCAAAAAGACCTGTTGTTGTCTTTTAACGCTTTTAATCTTATAAACCATCAGCCCGCACCATCACCTCTAGCTCGCACCTATACCCGCACCACCACCACCATCTCCCGCTCCAGCCCGCACAACAGCTGTGCTGGAACGTCTCGCCCGTCTACCCCGCAATGATCTAGATGAGGTATTCGATAAGGCAGCAGGACGCTGGCGGCTGCCTTGTTTCTGCTGGCCTTAGACCTCGGCGGGGGAAGGAGGCAGGAGGGGGAGATGCAGCAGGGGCAGGAGGAGGGGGTGTCAGAGCAGGTGTCGTGTCCAGGATCCGGCCCTTGGAGGGGAGGGGTGGTAGCGGGTAGTAAAGGGGTGGGGGCGCTGGAATGAGGATAAATCCCCCTCCCCAGCCTCATTCCTCTGCTTACCCTCACCGTAGCTGTGGGGAAGGGGGGGCAACAATGTAAGGCTGCAGGTGCAGGAGGGGGGATATATACCAATGTTGCAGATGCAGGAAGGTGGTTGGAAAAGCAGGGCTGCAGGCACCGGAAGTCGGAGGGCGAACAGAGAAGTGTTGTAGGGGCAGAAGGAGGCAACAGAGACGTGTTGTAGGAACAGGAGGGGGCAACAGAAACGTGTTGCAGGGGCATGGCAGCAGAGACGTGTTTTGGGGGCAGGAGGCTGGCCCCAGAGACGTGTTGCAGGAGCAGGAGGAGGCAACAGAGACGTGTTGCAGGAGGGGCACAACAGAGCAGTAATGCATGAACAGGAGGGGGTATCATAAGTGCAGCAGGGGCAAGAGGGGGGGGGCAACATAAGTGTTGCAGGGGCAGGAGGGGGGCAACATAAGTATTGTGGGGCAGGATGAGGGGTAACAGAGCAGTGATGCAGGGCAGTAGGGGGCAACATAATTTATTTCAAGGGCTGAAAGGGGGGGGGGGGGGCAACAGACGTGTTGCAGGACCAATCGGGGACAACAGAGCAGTGTTGCAGGAGGAAAAGGGGGCAACAGGGCAGTGTTACGCGTGGTAAAAAGAGTAGAAAGGCTGCAGAGCAGCGTTGCAGGGGCAGAAGGAGGCAACATGCAGAGCAGTGTTGCGGGCAGGGAGGGGGGCAACAGAGCAGTGTTGCGGGGCAGGGAGAGAGCAACAGAGCAGTGTTTCAACGACAGGAGGGGGCACCGGACGTATTGTAGGGGAGGAGGGGCAACAGAGCAGTGTTTCAGTGACGGGAGGGGGCAACGGACGTGTTGTAGGAGCAGGAGGGAAGCAACAGAGCAGTGTTCCGGGGACAAATGTGGGAGCAACAGGGCAGATTTGCACGGCAGGAGGGGGCAACAGAGCAGTGTTTCAGTGACAAGAGGGGGCACCGGACGTATTGTAGGAGAGAAGGAGGCAACAGAGCAGTGTTTCAGCGACAGGAGGGGGCAACGGACGTGTTGTAGGAGCAGGAGAGAGGCAACAGAGCAGTGGTACGGACAGGTGTCGGAGCAACAGAGCAGCGTTGCAGGGGCAGGAGGCGACAACAGAGCAGTGGGACGGGCTAGGAATGAGCAGCATAGCAGTGTTTCAGGGATAGGAGGGGGAAACAGAACAGTGTTACACGGAAGGTGGGGGGTAGCAGAGACTTGTTGCAGACGCAAAAGGGGGTTACCTGACTATTGTTGCAGGGGCAGGAGGGAGTAAAAATAGCAGTGTTGCAAGGGCAGGAGGGGGCAACAGAGCAGTGTTGCAAGGGCAGGAGGGGGCAACAGAGCAGTGTTTCAGGGGCAGAGAGGGCAACAGACCACTGCCCCCTCCTGCCCTTGCACAAGCGGTTTTCGGTAAAGTTGGACAACGTAATAAAAAATTTACAATAATGTTGTTCCTTTTCTACGTGTTTTCCCCGGGATATATGATTAAAAAACTAACTAAAGACGTGCATATCTGCAGCACTGCAGCACAGACTCACACCTGTCTTCAGCACTGCAGCACAGCCTCTCACCTGTCTTCAGCACTGCAGCACAGCCTCTCACCTGTCTTCAGCACTGCAGCACAGCCTCTCCCGTGGTTTTATCCTAAAGGTTATCCCTGGATTCGAACCACGATCCCCGTGTCGTGAACCTCACTGTTGATCCGCCCCGTTCATTTAATATCCCGTACGGTGTTATTGCCTTTTAATTGTATTGCCGCGGCTGCCGGGCTGATAGGGGAGAAGAGGCTCGACGGTCTAGTGCCTGCGGTTCATTTAGCCTCGGCGGCTGCGCTCAAAAAAGTGGTTTGAAATGAGTCTCAGGCCATTAGGACACAACCCGGATTTAGGATTTGAATTTAATCATTAGAGCCTTTGATGGCATCGAAGGGGAACTCATTCCTTGAATAGGTGGCCCTGGTGAGAATAATTTCAGTCATGTATATCCAGAGGACATAAAAGGTTTATGGATACAGCTGATCCTACGCATTGAAATGCAAACATTAATGATGGACCGTCGAAGGATCAAGTCAGGAATTCATGTATGGGCTAACCACCCTGCTTCTCTTGCCTATATCGTATCTGAATGCAAACAGATCCAGAACGTATAATGTATTTTGTAACAATGGAAATTATTCTTTTTGGGCTCAGAGTTGAAGCAGGAGACTTACACAAGGTAAGTGGGTCAAGGTGAAAAATGTCCACAATACCTAAGTCCTGATACATTCGAAATACGAATATTCGTGTCTTTGGGCTACATCAGGAACTATGCACTTGAAAAGTAAAAAAACTCGCATCTTTGTTTAATTTCGCGGAAAAAATCAAGTCTACAACAATTAATTTCTGAATTACGAACCATCGTTGGAGTAAATAAGACAACTTTGAAGGAAAGATATATAACGAGACAAATCACTGGTATATTCAAGTTATTAACAGGTTTGTAAAATGTTGATTTAACGGAGAATTTTTAGCGTTTACAGACGCATCGAACTCTTGTTACGTAGTTTCACGTTCAAATTAACTTAACTAATTGGGTAATCCAGAGGCACGGGACGTGACAGTCTTTATGTTAGAGAGGACCGTGCTGGGAAGCGGAAGACGAAGGTGCTGGTGATGCATGTGAATGCTGAGGGTCAAATGCAGACTCAAAAGGAAAACGATAGCAAATTTAGAGTCATCAAAGACGTGATGGAAAAATTCCTCGAGAAAGAAGTGATTGTCATGAGGGATTTCAATAGCAGCATAGGTATCATGGGGGAAAAGATAAACAGAAACGAAAGTAGACTGTTGGATTTTATGGAAGAAACGCACGTGAAAAATTTTCATCTAACACTCGCGGATGGAAGGGCAACATGGGAGTAAACGAGCTCCAAGTCAGAAATCGATAACATTTTCGTAAATTTAAAGGTAAGGGGTGAGTGAGAAGATGATGGTAGACGAAGATGGGGAGCTTGACCTGGGTTCAAACTTCACTGCACGCTTCTTAACTCAACACATGGATGGGTCATGAGAAAAATGGTTTACAGAGAAGCACAACAAAATGAAAGTTGCAGGCCTAAAGGAATTTACAGGATTTTCTGCAGAGCTGGAATGGAAAAGGAAACCTGGGATTGGAAATAAGAGGAAGATGCGAGTCATTATCAAAAAGATTATACGAAAAATTGTACATTGGGATAGTAAAAGAAATGGAATGTCTATAAATGTAAACGCGGAGGGGAAGTAAGATCAAGCCTTGCTGGTTTCCGGAACTCAAAGCAGCTCGGAAGGAAAAAAAAAGAGACTAAACAGGGGCCGATTGTAAGCACAGACTGCGAGATAGAGAAGGGGAAAGACGGAAGAGTAACAGGAGGAACAAGAGTATGAGGTGAGTGTGGAAGAGGGGAAGAGAAGATGGAAGGAAATGGTGAAGAAAGTTTTCAGAGTGGAAGAAAGAGAAAATGTGGCCTGATGATTGAGAAAGAGAGGAAATGGGAATAGTATAGATTTCTCAACGGGAGGACATGAATCTGTAGTAGGAGGCCCCAATCGAGGAAATGGTCATCGAAGGAGAGGTAGTGAAGGGAGGTGATCAGATTAAAGAAAAGGTGAAGGACATCCGATAGGAAATATGGTATAGGGACAAAGGAAGATCTCGCCGAGAGAGTACAACTTACCCAGGGCTACTTCAGAATTGGGAGGAGGGAGACGACACTTTCACCCCTGAGGATATCAAGCAGGTGCTCAAGGAACGAAGATAAATGAAAGCCGCGGGTTCTGCTCGTATTCTCTGCGAGATGGCTAGAGGGGAACGGGGGGAGGGGGGTAAATGGTAGAGGGGCTTATTTTTTTTTCAACAGTATTTTCAAGAACGAGAGGGTTCCAAAAGAATTGGTTGAATTTCGGGTGAAATTTTTACTCAAGAGGGCCACAAGAATAAGAAACATATCAATAGCAATCGACAAATAACACTGATGAATCGCATTGGGAAATTGAATGCGTACTTCTTTCTGTATGACCAAATGGAGTGTACTGCAGAAGAGATGGGTATCTTATGTAAAAATTAAAATGGTTTTAGGAGGGATACAAGAGAGACGGTTAATCTGTTCATCTAAGGGGAAATAATAGATAGAAGTAGAAGGGAAGGAGAGATGGTCAACCTGGGTTGCATTGGAAGAGAAAGCTAATGATAGGGTGGATAGGGACAGACTGTGGGAAGTGCTGAAAGGAGTAGGGTGTATCCAAAAGGTAAACATCATCAAATCCCCTTATTAGACAGTACGAGCTCCTTTCAGCCTGAAGAACATTGGAACAGACTGAGTTTGTAATTTGAATTTGATTTAATTTGATTTGAGCCTCATTTCCACCAGAGCCTCAACGCGAGTCATAATAGACTGGGTTCGGAGTAGAAGAGTGGTTAGGCAGGGATGTTATCCTGTCTTTTCTATTGTTCAGTTTATAAACAGAGGCATTTCCCGCTAGAATTAGGCACTCTGGTGGGGGGGGGGATTTGGACGCGATGATATTCGAGCCACTAACCCAACAAGTCCCACTGTAGGCTGACGACATTGTCTTATTGGCAAGGAATGGGAAAACCTTGCAGAGAATGTTACATATCATCAGCAACTTTGGGGGAGACGTTGAAGTCAGCTTCACAAGGATAAAAGCTCGGTCATGGTGGTTAATGGGATCAAGCATTAAGAGGGAAGGACGTGGCAGCTGAAAAAGGATGAATATAGAAAGCGCGAAAGAATATAAATATTTGGGGATCACACTGGTAAACTCAGGGCAGAGGAAAACCGAACAGGAGAAGGCGACCAAGGTCAGACAATGGTGTGATTGACTGGCCAGATTGAGTAGGTATAAAGATGATAAATACAAAGTGAAATTCTTTGGAAAGGGGTGGTGATCTCCAGTAATATGTATGGAATGAAGCCCCAGGTTATACAGAGGGGGAATTGGAAGGGCTGGAGCAGACTCAAAATTGGGTATAGGAAGATCCTGTCTATGTGCAAATGGCTTTGTTGCGACTGAAGCAATATGAGGGTGATGGGGAAGAGCTCATTCAAGAAGAGCAGAAAAGTCCAAACTGGATTATAGGATGAATATAGATCTAATGCAGAAAATCAGGTGGGCAAAGAGGGTATATAGATAACTCCATCTGAGGAGATAGAGACAGGAAGTGGATGATAGAATATCATTCAGCCTGTATAAATGGAAGCCGAGACCAGCTGCTGATAGGGCTTGGCATATGTTATTTGGGGCCTCCCTGCTTTTCAAGATGAGAACGGAGAGCTTCCCAATGTGAGAACGGAGAGTTTGGATAGGCGGGCCAGGGTCTGCATAAAGAATGCGAAGAGAGTCCGTGGAACATCTCAATCTTCTGCTCAGGTGCAACTTTTACGAGAGGGCGAGAAGAGAATCGACATATGCATTGGTGCCTGAGGTCGAGAGGTGAAGGAGGCGTGGGATAGCTCAATGGGAGATGCGGAGGATAGAATAGCTCTACTGCTGGGCATGGGAGAGAGGAGCTGAGGAGAGATAATTGGCGAAGCTAAGAGATACCTGGCTAAGGTGTTGGGAAAGAGAGAGAGAATACTGAGGGAGATCGAGGCCGGAAGGCGGGAAAATTACCTCCGGAGAGGAGGAGAATTCACAAAACGATTAGATTAAGATCAGACTAAGGGGTCTTTCTCCACCGGATATCGGACGCGAATCTTAGTGAGCTCCCTTGTAGGGTGGCAAGATCAAGATTAAGATCAGATTAAGGGGTCTTTCTCCACCGGATATCGGACGCGAATCTTAGTAAGCCCCCTCATAGGGCGCCAAGATCATCGATTCTGATAGGATCGTACACCAGAGTGCGCGGAAACAATGACTTTGGCGAAATATTTTTTTCTTCGGGGGTTTTGACTGTGGTACATATGCACACTGCTGCTTACTGGAATAATTCTTTACGAAAGGGTTTAAACTTAGCTGTACAAACAGATCATTGTTTCTGTGCTCTCTTATTAATATAAAATAGTGCATTGTGGGGTGGAAGAGCCACCCCGCTGCATTGCTACTTCGTTTTTACACTACTTCGAATAGGTCGGTATATTTACCGAAAGCAATTAGCTTTTCCCGGTATATGAGGACAGCGAGTATATTTGGGAAAGTTGTAAAGGGGACTCAAGAAAACTCGTCGAGCAGTCGCGAATGCGTTGCACTCCATCAGTGAGTGTTCACTCCGGTTTCAACTTGGTGGCACCAGGGATACGGGACGCGGCCGGTCCCGTATCTACGTCCATCAGATGGTTGTGTGTTATCCATGCGTGTCCCGTGCATTAATGGATCATGATTATTTAGTCTCTCCTGTTGGAAAACTAGGTTTCCCGTCCTCCGACCGAGGGTTCGACTGAAAACATTTTCTGTCCAAATTGTGGCCACAAATTGTTCCATATGAATGTTATATGGGATTGATGATAGGGAACCGATCTCGGTAGTGTATGGGAATAAATTGTTCAGGACCCTTTCTTCAGTTTGGCCATGGATCCAGCAGAATTCGACCTCTAGGCCTGCCTCGGACATTACAGAGAGGCCATGGGATATTTTGCGTATGAAAAGGTGTGTATAGTGTAGAGTTTTGAGCAGAGTGAGAGCTCTCAGACTGTGCGAGAACAAGGCAGGTTCAGGAGACGATTTGGTTTTATAATTGCGATGGTAAATTAGAGTGTGTACAGCTCTGCAGAAAAAACGGAGGCTTCTTGTGGGAGGGTAGCCGAACTTGAGGTTGCCCCGCACACAGCGGCAGTTCCCACTCCGGCGCCGATTTTGGAGCATTTTGGTATTTTGGTATTGTTCCTCGAGCAGTATCAAAAATTCTTGCCAGTATACATAGAGTGGAGTCGTTGCTGTTAGAGTATATCTGCTGATTTAGGTTAACCGGCAGAGGGTTGATCATCCAGTAGGTGTACTGATAGGAATAATTTGTTAAGAGAGTAAAGGCTCGGTTGCCTTGCAAACGGTCTAGTGAGGTCAATAAGTTGTAACTCTTAAGGAAAATGGTAGGCATATTTTTTTAAGGCCGCAAAAGGGCGTTTACCGGAAATATTGGTGATGTGGTTGAGGGCAGGTTTGTTGAACGTGAGTTTGTCTCGTCAAAGTGGAAGTGGAAGCTCGTTGGTTTGCACGTTCAGAGATTCGATGGAAGTGGAACGGGACGCGCCGGTTGTGATACGCATAACGTGGTTTGCGACGATCGAAAATGGTTTGAATCATTTTTGCTTCTGAATTGTAAACAACAACTCCACAGTCAAAGCGCGAACGTATTACGTCCCCTGAAAAATTATGTTTGCGTCCAGATCGGCACTTAATTTCTAGGATGTTACCAAGAGGATGATTCTCGTCGACCTTTTGCAGCGGGTCTGCAGGGTTGCAATGTGAGGTCGCCACGTGAGCTTACGCTCCCACACAAGACCCAGGAACTTTGAGTCTTCGTATAAATGAGGTCAGCGCCTGCCCATTTCTGAGGCAGGCCAAGAAGGGTGTGTTGAGCAGCGTCAGGGCCAGATTTAGATGAAGGCCGTGGGCGAGAGCAAAAGTCATGCTTCTAGTTTCATGTGGCAAAAATCGGAATCCGCTTACAGAAGTCGAGGTCTCTACTTGGTTCAAACCCTTTTGAAGTTCATGTTGAATTGTTACTAGGCAAAGTTGTCTCTAGCTTATCTGTCCACGCATAGTAAAGAGAACAGTCTTCCGTCACGAAAGGATGTCTGAATCTATTTTCAGAATAAAAAGGGTAATGTTAAGGACGCTCTTCAAAGAGACGCCAATTTTCAGATGTTAAGATGACCGACCGAGTGTTACCCACCTCGACCTTAAAATTACGAATCTACAGATATTGGTTCTTAGAACGTGGTAGAAAGCCTTTCAGGCTCTTGGTGTGGAGATTTTAAACAAAGTCGCATATCCTGGTAGTGTCATATGCATTTTCAAGGTCGAAGCAAATGGGAACCACGTGTTCCCTTCGGACGAAAGCCGGTCAAATTTTTAATTCTAGTCATGTGAGGTGATCTGTCGTGAAGTGGAACCTCCCCGATGAATATTCAAGTCACAGTCGATGATTTTCTGCCTTGGGATTAGTAGTCTGGACCGGCGAGCTCAGATATAAGGGCATTACCTTATATCTGAGGTAGGTTAGTTATAAGCTATTCAGAGGAGGCATTGACCCATATTTTTCCTGTTTGGTTCCTTGAGCTCACCCCTTTCTTGTCCTGTCTTCTTTCAATATATGCCTACCTGTCACAACGAAACTGATTTTATGTTTTCATTCTCAGGTAAATTGGTTTTATGTTGCAGCTTTATTTCTCAATTGGAATTGACATTTCTTTGCTTGAATTTTAGCTTGGCCGTTCAGGTCACACTGTGTCTTCTTCCACCTCTGATATTCTCTGGGCAGCGCTGATATAAAAGTCAGGCCCCTCATCAAGAGGGTTAGCCCTACTAAAACACAGGCCGCCCGCGATCAGAAGCCAAGTTTCTCGTTGAGCAGTTCATAGACTCACCCTGTAAATTGAATTTTAAACGTAGCATTGAATGCCTAAAGAATTATCTCCGATCGATTAGTTATTGCATGATAATCATACATTTAGAAGCAAGAAGCGTTTTAAAAATTCTACATTTCAGGGATTTAAAAATATTCAGGTATAATGTCATGAGGGAAAATTGCTGAAATTTACCAATATATAGATATTTTGATAGATATTATATGCCAGGTTTTCATCAGCGTGAGATGTTCTGGAGACAACCTTTGCTACTTGAATATACTTAATATTAACTTATAAGTAGAGATAGCACATAAACTCCCCGTTGCAATCCTATAATCAATGAATATTATAGGTGAGTACTCCTCATGATATTAGAACTCTACTAACATCACGAGAAGTACTCTACGACCAGTAACCCTACTAATATCATGAGGAGTACTCTACGATCACAGTTTCCCACTAATATTATGAGGAGTACTCTACGATCACAGTGATTTCAGTAAGAGGATGAGGATTTGATTTGATTTGATCCCCATTTCCACCAGAGCCTCAACGTGAGTCATAATAGGCTCCCCCGTAGGGCTCGACGATCATTGATTAAAGCAGGCTCGCACGCCTAAGTGTGCGAGGAAAAAACAAAACAGCGCTTTCAACGTTAGAAAAAAGTGAAAGTTTTAGCAATAACAGACGCACGCTGGTGCGCAAAAGAAAAAACGCCTACTCGAAACGAACCTCCGCTTCCATTCTTTTTAGAACATTAACTGTGATATGTACGCACCTTAGTGCGTACAGGTAGCATCAAGATTAGTACAACGTCAGTGGCTACACGGGCAAATTCAGCTCCGAAAGCAACGCAACGCAACACAACACAATATTTACAGCTACGCGGTCTA
>SDVV010010426.1:1279-16260 GCA_016164225.1 Gammarus roeselii
GTGTTAGTGCTTCTGGTTTCAAGTTACACGCTCTGTAGGCGCTACCCTCTCGCCATTTTCACTTGGTGGCCTGTGTCAAGAGATCAGCTCACACACTGTTTTTCATTATTATCTCTATTGTTCAGAGATCATGCGAGATTCAAAATGTGCACCAGGATCTTATACACCACCTGTGCAATGCATCAGCACAAATATAATCACCACCCTCTGAACGGGTCACAAACTCTGGGAGCACAAAGCAGGCACTCCCTCTCACCACCACCTACGACATATATATGTATTGCTACCTTTAAACGTAAACTAAAATTACACCTGTTTGAACTTGTAAGTGCAGATTTTTTTTTTTTTGTAATTTACTTTTGTTATTCAATTTATCGTGTCAACTATTTATGTTTCATCAGTTTCATCTAATAGATGCTTTCATTCAATTTTTTTTCTCGCCTCAAATGCTCAAATTTCCAATTATTTTGTTCATGTAGAAATCCGTTCATTTATTGTACCCATCGATTATGACTCATTGAAATATTTATTTCCCGTGTGCATATGTTAATATGTCATGCTAACTATGCAGTTAGTTTCAAATTGGTGGCATCGTACACCAAACAATTTTGAGTAATGTAATAGACAACCTCATGTCGGACATTTTTTGCTCTCAAGTTTTTTAGTAGATGACAGTTGAAACAGTAAATAGTCATGATAAAGTTAACGTCGGCGATCAGACTGACTTTGCATATTTTTCTTTAAATTATTGGTCCAATGTAACGCTTGTATTTGTCTCGACATATTGGAAAGTGGAGAGTAGAGGATGTCCTCCAACAATGTCCATCGGTTGGTCCTTACTTCTGAACCATAGTTATAAGTTAATATTAAATTCACCTAAATAGCAAATGTTGTCTTCAGAACAGCTCAAGCTGACGAAAACTTGGTACGTATCATCCGTGTATTCAGATATTTCTGTTATTTTGTCAACATGTCATTATACCTAAATGAATTTTAAATCCTTAAAATCCTGAAAAACTCTTCTGAAAAACAATATCCGGGTGTTCCTCCTTATAACAGTCCACTTCCGTATTCCTTGGTACGCGCGAAATGTAAGCGATGCAGGATAATATGACAGGACTTTGTGTTTGACGGCCATTAACAGGACTTCGCTGCTGACCGCCTGTCACAGCTCGAAATGGTTTCGTCAACGAAAGACAAGAATGAATTGCAGGCATCCTTGATTAGCGCCTGTACGACAAAAGATTGACGTCGTATTAATGACCCAACACGCTCTTATATTCTTCATTTAGGAACTCTTTTTTTTTTATAGAACTAGACAAGCTAAACCGGAGTGTCATAAATCAACAAGAAAGAAAGGAAACAAACATCATGACTGAAAAGCAGTTTTCTTGGAGTCCTGCAGGGGGGACTGGCAGGGGGGATTGGAGGGGGGATTGGCATGAAACATACGTAAGAAAGCATCGAGTGGAGTGCGATAATGAAAAACTGCGATAGTCTTTATACATACCTGTCGATGAATTCTTTTACGTGTCGATGAATTGTTTCATGTCGGTTGACAGCGTATCATCGACGGATCCCATCGAGCAATCATTATTGTTTATGCGTCAATGTAATATATATTAATGCAATCGGTTCTTAAGAGGCCTTCAATTATGCTGATAAAGCGAATCCTTGGAAGTTTTTGATGCTATAAGCCGTGAGCAAAGCCTCATCAATTCAAAGCAATAGTTAATCTGTGTGCTCTGACATGGTTGGGAGCAAATTACGCCATGGGTTTCATCGCCCGTGATCATGCGAGAATAGTTCTGGCTTTCCATTTCCTCTGTGGAGCAGTAACAGCCCTATTGTTGAGTCCGCTCGAACACATTAAATTGGGCTTCATCGGGACAAAGCTCATTGGGACTGAGGCGCATAAATAATTATTTGATAGCAGTATTATTCTCCATTAGTTTTCGTCCATTTCAAGTACCCTCGTCATGGAATTTAGACGGATTTTATTTTACAAGTATATCGTTATCTCGAGAATTTATTATTCATTAAAGCCCCTCTCGACTACTGTTATTTTAGTGGAAGAAAAAATAGCACCATAATAGGGACTGTTCAGTAGTCTGTAATCTTGTGCTAAGATGCGCAAATAATGGTAAGTGTTCACAATGATAGTGATAGCTCGAATAATGGTAAGTGTTCACAATGATAGTGATAGCTCGAATAATGGTAAGTGTTCATAATGATAGTGATAACTCGAATAATGGTAAGTGTAAAAAATGATAGTGATAGCTCGGATAATGGTAAGTGTTCACAATGATAGTGATAGCTCGAATAATGGTAAGTGTTCACAATAACAGTGACAGTTCGCATTGAATAGTCTGATGATCCGATTCCTAGATACATCAAGATACGAGCTAACTTCACTACAAAGCAGCTTCATATCCCATTAGAAGAGTCACCCCGCTTGGGAACAAAGCGACTCTCGTGGCAAGCTGCAATGGCTCTGATGCCCTGCCATCATCAGGCAGGCTTGCGTTAGCAGGAGGGCAGTCGAAGCCTCAGGCGACATGCACCAGCCTGGTGTCAGGGCAGCTACGCCTGCCTGATATCATCAGGCAGGTTTGCGTTGGCAGGAGGGCAGTCGAAGCCTCAGGCGACATGCACCAGCCTGGTGTCAGGGCAGCTACGCCTGCCTGCCAACATCAGGCAGGCTTGCGTTAGCAGGAGGGCAGTCGAAGCCTCATGCGACATGCGCCAGCCTGGAGTCAGGGCAGCCACGCCTGCCTGCCATCATCAGGCAGGCTTGCGTTAGCAGGAGGGCAGTCAAAGCCTCAGGCGACATGCACCAGCCTGGTGTCAGGGCAGCCACGCCTGCCTGCCATCATTAGGCAGACATGCATTAGAACGAAGGCGGTCAAAGCATTTGAACGATATTCCCGGCTTGGTGACCGTGACGTCACAGCTGTGAGCCTTTGGACCATCAGGAGAAGAGGAATGGACGGGAGCAAATGAAGATGGGAATTTTTGTTGGCTCTTCTATCCTTAATCGTTGCAGACAAAATGCAGTGGATGTGGCAGGTATAAGGTGACAGTCAAATGCTTTAGAGATAAGGTGATAACAATGAAGGAAATTGGCGGTTGGTTGGAGAGACCGAACAGTTCTGATGATTTTAAAAAATCGCTTTTCATCGCATCGAATTTTGTAGACCTGTCAATTTTTTTTTGTAAATGAATTTACCTTTTCCTTTGTCTGAATACTTCTATCAATAGTATGGCAGTATTTATTTATAATATTTAATAATACATTACCTATAAATAATGAAAAACTGGGTAAAACAACGATTTTGCATCCCAAATTTCAGTATCCCAAATAATGCTCTATCTGGAGCGATAAGAGGATCAAGGAGAATATTATTCTGCAAGATCATCATGGAATCCGCTTTCTTGGTAGTCAATAGACGATGGATATACTTCAGAAGGTCACCTTGTCACCTACCTTGCTGTCGACCACCTAGAGTGCTGTAGACCACCGGCAGTGCTGTCGATCACCTACAATGCAGTCAATTACCTGCAGCGAAGCTAAACATATGATGTGCAGCCAATCACCTGCAGTGCTGTCGATCACATGCAGAGCAGTAAATTACCTGCAGTGCAATCAACTACCTACAGTGTAGCCTAACATCTGCAGTGTAACCAATCATCTGCAGTGCAGTCTATTGCCTTCAGTGCAGCCTAACATCTGAACTGCAACCAATCTCCTGCGGTGCAGCTTGTTATCTATCAAACAGCCCATCACTTCCTGTGAAGTCTATAACCTATCGTGTTTCCTATCACCTGCCATACACCCGGTCACCTGCCTCGCAGCCTACCATGTGTCGCATATCCTGCCTTCTACCATACCCACAACCACAAGCCGTGTAGCCTGCCAGTTCTGTTTGCATGGTAATGTGAGGTCGGCTGCCCCGCCTCCTGGTGTCACTTTGTTAGGACAGAAACAGGACGCGACCTAACAGCTGTTGTGTCGGCTCGGGGCTGCTAAGAAGTTGAGTGGCGGTGAGAGTTTACACAGCTGTTGTGTCGGCTCGGGGCTACTAAGATGGTGAGTGGCGGTGAAAGTATACACAGCTGTTTTGTCGGCTCGGGGCTACTAAGAAGGTGGGCGGCGGTGAGAGTTTACACAGCTGTTGTGTCGGCTTGGGGCTACTAAGATGACGAGTGGCGGTGAAAGTATACACAGCTGTTGTGTCAGCTCGGGGCTACTAAGATTGTGAGTGGCGGTAAGAGTATAGATTAGATTAGATATGATTAGAGTAAGGAAAACAAACGAGCACGAGTGCTCATGTCGAGTGTTTCCTTTAAAACAGTGAAAGAAGAGTAAGGGATAGTCAGAAAAAATAAGGTTGTAAGGATAGAAGGGAGAGAAACCACAACTACCATCACCACCATGCTAGTTACTACCCTACTACTACCCGAGCTATTTCAGCCCCAGAGAAAAAAAGGTCGAGAGTAAGATTGACTTGTTCAGATACGGGGCGAACAAGATGGGGAGCGAAGTATTTAGGTTCCAGGCGGTCGCATCTTAGACGGTCGAGCAGAGACGGCCACGCCCATACGCTCAGCGGACTCACACTTTTCCTCGAGCGCATGCCTGTCGGCTTGCCCCAGAGGTTGGGTCAGACAGACTCCAACTAGGTATTGAGTCTACTTCAAAGGAGCATGTGGGAATTAAATTTTGGCAAGTATGTGCATATTTATAAGAGCAGCACACCCAGTTGCCTTTAGTGGTCCTCCCATGTGGTCAGAAGATTTAGTCTTCTGTACGCAAGTGGTTCCTTGAAGGCGGTCGCACTTCAAGGTGAGACGTCAGAGTGACCTCTCCTAAGGATAGACCTGCCCTTGGCTTATCTAGAGTCTAGGTCGGATTTTTCAAAAATGTCGTGAAATTTTGATAAGTGCAAATGTAGGAGAGCTCCGCGCCCAGTTTCCTGCGAGTGGTTCTCCCTATTGTTCCGTAGAGTAAGTCTCTGAACACGTGTATTGGTCCTACAATAGCATTTCAAATTTCATGTGAGACGTCAGAAGGACATCTGCTAAAAAAAATCATGAGTTTAATCAAATGAGGCTTAGATTTTCAAGTTTGTCGAATAGTTATCGCAGAAGTTAGTCAAAATGCAAGAGAACAGTATTTACGCTTTGAATTTAGACAATAGTCAAATTTTGACAAATATATACTCAGAATTTCATCCAAAACAGAGCAATTAATCTATATTTAAATTCATACTTTGTCAAGGAACCAGCAACAATGAAAATTTGTTATTTTTGCAGGTTCCTTGAAGGCTGCCGCACTTCAAGGTGTGAGTCAGAGTGACATCTCCTAGGGGATAGTTGCTCCTGGCAACTCCTGGGTTTAGTCAAGAGAAACACGAGTAATATCAATTTTGAAAAACGGATATTATTGCAAGTTTCAGTTCAAAAATGACACGAGTATTAAAATTTAAAGTTATGTCGAATCGAATTTGTCAAAGGAAACAAATGTTTTTAAATTTCTGAAGTTATCGCAAAATTTACTGAAAAAGCATGAATTATTTTTCTTTGTATTAAATTTTGAAATTGGCTCGTAAATCGAGTTTAGTAAGAAGAATCTGAAGAATTTTATATATTGAAGAACAGTTATCTCAGATTTTAGTCCAAAAAAGCAAAAAAACGGTTTTTAAATTTTGAAATAGTCTCGAATATCTGTGGAGAAGAGGTTAGTAGGCAGGCGTCGCTCAGCACTATGCAGCAACAGGTCTCTCCCGGATCTATGCTACAGGAGAGAGAGAAAATAGTTAGGTCATCCGCACTGTACAAAGGAATTTAAAGGTGAGATGCCGGACGGGTATCTCCAAAATAATAATATTGCAAGTGCATGAAGTGCATATAAAAAAAATTCAAATAGAGATGCCAGAAGGACCCAAGATGTAGTGCATATATATTTCTGCAAAGATGCCTGAGGGGCCTTATATCTTTCAAGTGGAAATGCTTCGCTATTACTTATTGTCAATATCAGTTTTTCCCATGATACCATAGTCCCTACATCTGCTTGTGCCGTTAGGACAGCAGACGGCCTCGTAGGCTAGCGGGATGGGTGAATGCCAGTACCGTTACGGGCTCATACCCAGTACCGGTGGCCCTGGCGTGGGTTTAGGGGAGGATGCGAGTCACCGTAACACCTCTCACCGGTCAGTTCCTGTAGCAATGATCGTTACCGAGATATTATCAGTCTGTTTGTGCTTGCAATGCAGTATTATAAGTCTGCCAGTACTTGCAATGTTAATGGTTGAAAGCGTTTCGTTCCTATATGGAGTTTTTCCGTCGTTTGAGTTTGTCAGCAATAGGAATCATTACATTGTTACCGATAATGAAATTATGAGTAATAATTAACAACTACTACTTCCAGCGACGTGCTATTATTGTTACTAATAATGGATTGATTAGTAGTAATTGCTTGAATTGTGAAGAGAGCCCTGTCATGCTCCATCCAGATTTCCCAATAATTATAATCTCGACAGCTCTTGGGAAAGTCGTATCGTTTTCAGGTTGAACGAGTCACGGAGCCCAGTGCTTGTAGAGCTCGTTTTTGAACGCAGTCACAGATTAAAAGCCAACTACCGCGGCTGGTAAGTTGTTCCAGACCCGCGAGATTGCGATCGGGTAAAAGTGTTGCGCTATAGTCATAGCGAAGCGTTTTTACACAAGTTTCACCCCGTTGTTTCCTGCACGAATGTTGTGGCCCCTGTCGAAGAGGCCGGCAGGGCTCACGTTGTTGAATCCCTTCAGGTATTTGAAGGTTTCAATGAGCTGGCTCCTCAGCCTTCGTTGTTCGATGGTGATGAGGCCAAGCTCTTTAAGCCTATCCTCGTAGCTGTAGTGGCGTAGCTGCGGGATGAGCTTAGTTGCACGGTGCTGGAGCAGAGGAAGTTACGGGAGATGTAACCAAGGTTACGGTTGCTATCTTGTAACTTTCTTCGACCTGCGCGTTCCATTTCATATCTTTCGAGATAAGAACACCCAAGTCTCTCTAATGGCAAACAGTTGCAAGATCACTTCCTGCCTCCGTGTGGTTGAAGTTGGTTTTGCTACACCCCATGTGCATAACTGTACATTTTGCAACATTGAAGGGCATCTGCCACGCTTCCGACCATTGGACGAGTTTTTCGAGATCTTGTTGAATCTCAACTCTGTCTCTCTCCCTCCATGCTGCATGGCAGAGCTACGTATCGTCGGCAAACTACGATACCTTGGACAGAAGTCCCGCATACATGTCGTTTACATACATGAGGAAGAGGATAGGACCCAGGACACTGCCCTGGGGCACCCCAGAGGTAACAGGGGCCCACTCGGACTAAGCCAGGCCGATGCTGACTCTTTGCTTGCGTCCTGTTAGCCAGGCGCGCAGACAGCGAAGTACGTTGCCACCAATGGCAAGCTCAGAGACTTTGTGTAACAGTATCATGTGCGGCACCTTGTCGAAGGCTTTCCGGAAGTCTAGGTAGATGAGATCCACTGCCTTGCGGCGGTCGTACACGTTGATCACCGCATTGAAGAAGTCCAGCAGATTCGTCAGACAACTCCTCTTACGGCGGAAGCCGTGCTGAGTGTCATGAATGAGTCCGTTGTCTTCCAGATGATCGACGAGACGATTTCGTATCAATCGTTTGATGGTTTTGCACACGATCGACGTCAAGCTGATCGGTCGATAGTTGCTGGGCGATTGTCGGTCATCTTTCTTGAAGATTGCCGTAACGTTAGCAACTCTCCAGTCTTCGGGGACCTAGCCATTCGTCATCGATAAGTTGACGATGTGGGTAAGGGAATCCGCAAATTGTTCTCGAGTTTCCCTAAAAAGTCTTAGGTGGAGTACATCGGAACCGATCGATTTGTAAATGTCCAGTCCCTCAAGTTGTTTGAGAACTTCCTCTCTTGTGAACGCAATGTAGTTGAGGCTGACTTCCCCAGCGTAAACAGTATCTCGTTCGTAGCTGGGGTTCTTAACTTTGAACACTGAGCATAAGAAGCTATTCAGGACACTGACCATGTCTTCGGGTGACGTTCTGAGGACACCATCTTCATCCATTAGCGGGTCAACTGAGTCCCTAGCAATTCTACGCTCGTTGACGAAGCGATAGAAATCATTTGGGCTCTCTTTGGCATTGTCCGCAATGTTTTTATCTTAAGTGGGCTTAGAGGATAAGACTAGTCTAGTGGCTGCCCTACACGCCAGGCGGTGCAGTTCTGCCGCCTCTGCGGTGTTATCCCTCAGTCGTTGCGCATTTAGTTGATTGCAACAATTCAAGGCTCATGCAACTTCGACGTTCCACCAAGGGAGCCTGATCATTTAAACGAGATCAATTATCCTCAAGGGTATACATCGGTCGCTGGCCTCGCGAACTCTCTCATTGAGGATGCGGCAGCAAACGTCCACCGTACCTTCTCTGAGTTGTTCGATTAAGTTAAGCGCATTTAGTTGTTCTCTCATCCCCTGGAAGTCTGTTCGCGCGAAATTGGGGCGGCGTATAGCTCCTTGGGAGGCTGGACGGGACAATTTGATAGGTAATTCTACCGAGTTCTGGTCAGCATCTCCCAGTTTGTTGACAACTAGGATGTTGCCGACCAAGCGCTCCTCAGTTGACATGACTAAGTCCAGTATGTTGTTCCCCCTGGTTGGTTCCCGAACATACTGGGTCATGACATTATCGGCGATAAACTCCGTTAGTTTATTGCTTGGGGTCTGTGAAGATAGGCTCACCCAGTCAATAAAAGGGAAATTGAAGTCGCCGAAGATGATAGTCTCGTGATCAATTGAAACTATTTCTTCCAGCTTCTCATAGAGCTAGGCAACTTGTTCCGCAAGAGTGCGACTGTTGCGGTACACCAATGCAAGCTTCAATGTCGCATAGGCCACTTTTATTTCTGCGTCGAGTATTTAGCAAGATACTGTGGCGAACATTACTCTAAGAAATGGATGCAGTATCTCCTTCGTGTTAAGCACGGACCCGCCCCCTTGTTTACTAGGGATGGGTTTGTCCACGCTAAACATTTTTTAGCCTGGTAGCCTTATCTCTGTTGCCAGGTTTCTACTCTGGAGATCGAGCCATGTTTCGTTTATGCCAATGACATCAAGCGAGTACAGGGTCACCAGTCCTCTCAATTCGTCGAAATTAGGGTTATAGGACGGAGCGTTACAGAAGAAGACCTTAAGACGGTGCGTGTCTCGGTCTTCGACTTCTTCATCATTGGGGAGATCTCGACCTGGCGGCTGTGAACCAGGATCTTGACCATCCCTAGAATTGCCTTCTTGTGAGCCCTGTAACGTATCTGCCGTGCCCGCAGCTTCTTCCTCCTGGAGCGACCGATTGGTCATCGCTCCCGTCGGAGAATTTGCTGCGGGTGCCTGGCCCTCTAGGCAGGGTTCCCTGCGGCCAAAACTGGTGCCGTTTGAAGCACGCTGGATCTCTAACTTTCGGGCATAGTATTTCTTAGCGCTTAAGTAGAGTAGTTTGCCAAGTCGGGGTTTTCCTACATCATTCATGTGTAAGCCGTCTCATAGGAAAAGATCGGTCTCTCCCGAAAATCATCAAACAAGTTGATGAAGGATACTCCACTGGACTTGCAAATGGTCTCGAGGGCTTGATTTGTATAGGTTAACTTGCTATACAGCTCGTCATCATCATTTATTCGAAAAAGATGGATGTGATGGCCACTCAATCCGTTTTTGCCTTGAGGTTAGAAATCAGCTGCCTATACTTGGTTAACAGATCTTCCAACCTTGTCCTTTTAAGATCATTGGTGCCTACATGGCAGATTATGAGTGTCTCCCGGCTGTAAGCTTCAACTTCTGCAAGGCCCTTCTGATCTTCTCAATCGTGGCACCGGGTTTGCAAATGACCCGCCTTTTTACCTTACACCTATGAGCAAATTCAACTGCCTGGTGTCAGACGATAGAGTCACCAAGGACAAGTGTCTCAATTTCACCGTCCAGGTCCGTGAACCTATCAAAAGTGTTCTGCGTTGGCATCACAAACGCGGGCCGGTTCACGAAGGTCAACCGGTTCTGAAACTGTTGAAATCCATCCGAATCTACGCCACCCCCGTCGAGGTTGGGTGTGGTTTCGATCCGCGGATGTCTTGGTCCAAGGTATCTGCTTAGTCCCGGTTTTCAGTTTCCGGGCAGCCGATGACCTATTGGCCTGATGGGAAATAGGTACCCTGTGTTCGGGTATAGGGGTGGAAGCGAGTGGAGTGCTCACATCCAGCACCGGTAGCCCTGATATGGGTTTAGGGGTGGATGCGTGCTGGTGTTGCAGACACTTACCCAGGACGTCACGGTAGGAAGTCAGAGTAGAACCACAAAGACTCCTCCGCGATCGAACTAAGTTCCCCCGGTCAATCGTTTCCCGGAATGCCTCTCCATCCAGCTGTAAAGCATGGACCACCAATTCATTAACTTTTACTAGCTTCCTCGTCTGTTCCGCCAGGCCCTTACTAGCCTTCTCCATATTAGAACGTAAGTTTCTACTGAGGTCTGCAGCAAAACTATCTAGATCACGCTTATTAACAAGGTCCTCTTGGACCTTACACACCTCGGCTCTCACCTCCGCTATGGACTCACAAGTCTTGCCGATCTTCTCTCTCATCTCCACATACTCACTGGTGAAAGTGCGCAGCTGTTCCTCTAGGCCAAAGATTTTCCTTGCAAGGATTCCGTCCTCTCCGTCGTCGTCGTCCCTCCTCCACAAGCCCGGGAAGGTCCCCAGGACTCGGTCAAGCCTGCCATCCAGCTCACAGAACCGGCAGACGAGGTTTCCCGCGAGTTCCCTGAAGACGCTCCTGCTCATCCTGGCGAAGCAGACCGAGCAGTCCGCCAGAGTATAGGAGGTATCCTCAAACGTCATACGGGGGAATCTCCGCACTCAACCGCTTGCGCTCGTTAACTTACACTTATTTTCAGCACGTATTACAGCTAACATACTTATTTGCAGGCGATTAATTTTAAGATAATTTACACCTAATTCTGCTCTCACAATTAAAATACACAAAAGAGAGTGCAAAAATGTACACAAAAGAGAGTCAGTTAGTACACGGCACAGAACAAGCGATATACTCAGCTGATGTGTCGGCTTGTGGCTATTAAGAAGGTAAGTGGCATTGAGAGTATACTCAGCTGATGTGTCGGTTCGGAGCTACTAAGAAGGTGAGCAGCGGTAAGAGTATACTCAGTTGATGTGTCGGCTCGGGGCAACTAAGAAGGTGAGTAGCGGTGAGAGAATACACAACTGTTGTGTCAGCACGGGGCTACTAAAAAGGTGAGTGGCGTTGAGAGTATACTCAGCTGATGTGTCGGCTCGGAGTTACTAAGAAGGTGAGCAGCGGTGAGAGTATACTCAGTTGATGTGTCGGCTCGGGGCTATTAAGAAGGAGAGTGGCGTTGAGAGTATACTCAGTTGATGTGTCGGCTCGGGGCTACTAAGAAGGAGAATGGCGTTGAGAGTATACTCAGCTGATGTGTCGGCTCGGAGCTACTAAGAAGGTGAGCAGCGGTGAGAGTATACTCAGTTGATGTGTCGGCTCGGGGCAACTAAGAAGGTGAGTGGCGGTGAGAGTATACACAACTGTTGTGTCGGCTCGGGGCTACTAAGAAAGAGAGTGGCGGTGAGAGAAAACACAGCTGTTGTGTCCGCACGGGGCTACTAAGAAGGTGAGTGGCGGTGAGAGTTTACACAGCTGTTTGGTCGGCTCGGGGATAATAAAAGGGGGGTTGGCTTGGCGAGTAGTTGTGTCTGGTGTAGGCTCGGGGCTGTTATCAGGTGGCGTCTTAGCGAAGGTATATTAGGCTGATGTGTTTGGTGAAGGTTAAGGCTAATAAGAAGGTGGGGGGCTTGACGAGGGTATATTCAGCTGTTGTGTTTGGTGAAGGTCAAGGCTAATAACATGGTGGAGGGCTTGACGAGGGTATATTCAGCTGTTGTGTCTGGGTAAAGGCTCAGGGCTAATAAGAGGGTGGGTAGCTTGGCGAAGGTATATTTAGCTGTTGTGTCTTAGGAAGGCTCGGAGCTAATAAGAGGGTGAGGGGTTTGGTGAGGGGAAGGCCTCAAGGCTAGAAGGAAGATGGGTGGCTTGACGAGGGTATACTCAGCTGTTGTGTCTGGGGAAAGTTCCGAGTTAATAAGATGAACGATCTATTGTATCGCCACAAAAAATAATATCGACATAATTCATTGCCAAGCTTTTGAATTTTCTTCGTCAAATAAATTTACATCAAGTAAAACATCTCGATGAAACATTCTAGTCGAAAATGACACGATAGCTCCGAAGAGTCGGTCATAAATTACTTTTTCCAATCAATAGCAATTCACAAAACATCAAACACAGGGTATCAGGATCCATCGTCCATCTTTGGAGGCAGTCTTCAAAAACTTCCGAACATTTTTTGATGCCTCTCGGCTTTTCCAGTGAAAATTAAAGACAAGAACTTGGCGAGTTGTAAGACAGATTGCTTCCTCGGAGTCAGAAATGTTAGTACTAAAATTTGAAATCAAAGTTGTTGAAGGTTCAAACAATTGGACGAGAAGGATAAAAAATGGCGTCTGCATGGCAGGCTTGCGATGATGAATGGAACAAAATTGGATGAGTGAAGGGTAAAACTGTGACGGCTGCGAGAATAAATCGAATGAATGAATCATCAGCGGCTTACCAATGGAAGAGGAATAAAAAACACGTGACACGTGACTGCCTTACAAAATAAGGCCGTCACATGTTCCGGGACCCGCTATGAGGATCTCGAGAACATGTAAAGAATTTATATCGAGTAAATGTTAGCTATATAATACTACAGATACAGACACTAGGCCGCATCCCCCATAAAAGGGGGTGGCCGATGGCAAGGCGCACCTCACACCCTCGTACGCTCACACTCACACAACTTAGCCCTTTTGTGCTAAAGGGTCCGGCCGGTACCCCCCAACATACACTCCGGGTCACGAGTGCAGTCCGAGGATCCGTCGTCAGCAGCAGGGCCCGGCAGTTTTCACTGGTTTACCCCCGCCGCGTCATAATGGCCAGGCCCCCTTCACCCACGACTATCCCAACAGCGGGATGCCAAGGGCGGGAAAGTACATCAGACCAGCGTCAAATTCAACCATTCACAACCATTCTCTACTTACGCCTGTTCATTGCACGCTCTCTCGCCACCTCCACATTCATGTCTCTCCTTCCCAACGCCTGCTTCAGACCATCCATCCACCCAAACTTCGGTCTACCTCTAGGCCTGCGACCACTTGCCTCCGCATTCATCTCCTTTTCACCAATCTCCCTTCATCCATATTCTCCATGTACCCGAACCATCTTAGAACACCCGAATACACTCTGTCCTCCAACTTCTTCACCATCCCTGTTCTGATTCGAACCACGTCGTTGGTGATCCGGTCTCTCAGCGTTACTCCAGCCATGCTCCTCAAACGTTTCACCTCGAAAACATTCAACCTTCTTCTCTCCTCTGCTCTCACCCCCCAAGCCACAGCTCCGTAGAGCACAGTTGAGACAACAACACCCTCATACAGCCCTCTCTTTGCTTCCATTCCCAACGTCCTACAGCTCATTACACTCTTTAGTTCACCCAACACTTTACAACCCTCCTTCACTCACTCGCGCCTTTAATTCAGTTTCCACTAGTTCAGTCATCTCCACATGGGAGCCCAGATACTTAAAACACTGAACTTCCTCCATGAGTTCTCCATTTAGGATGACACTAATTTTGCTCGCATCGACATTCCTCGAGCATCTTATTACTTTACTCTTACCGATGTTCGCTCGAAGCTTCCTCCTCTCACACACTCTACCAAACTCAGACACTAGCCTACATAGCTTCTCCTCCGAATCCGCAACCAGGGCCGTATCATCAGCAAATAGCAACTGGTTCAACTGCCAACTATGCCCATTCGCTTCCAACAGTTCCAAGCCACGACCCAGCGCACTCGCGTTCACCTTCCTGACCACTCCATCCATATTGAGGTTGAACAGCCAGGGACACATCACGCAGCCTTGTCTCAGTCCCACTTTCACTGTGAACCAATCACTCACCTCGCTCCCCACTCTGACACATGCTCGGCTGTCAGCTTAGAAACTCTGCACCGCTTTCAACAGATGTCCGCCCGCTCCATACAAACGCAACACCCTCCACATCGCTTTCCTGTCAATCCTGTCGACTGCCTTCTCCAGATTCGTGAAGGCCCAGAACACATCCTTTCCTTTGGCAAGGTACTTCTCACAGACCTGTCTCACTGCAAAAAGCTGATCGGTACACCCTCTACCACACCTAAAGCCACACTGTTCCTCTCCAATTGCGCAGTCCATACAGTCTCTAATCCTTTTGATCAGCACTCTCCCGTACAACTTGCCAACCACACATAACAGATATTCATTTTTATCTTCTTTGCCCTTATATAGCGGAACAATGCAGGCACTACGCCATTCACTCGGTACCACGCCTGCAACAAAACACAAGTTCAGTAACCTTACCAACCATTCGACAATCGTTACTCCACCCTTCTTCAGGCACTCGGTTGCAACGCCATTCAAATCAGGGGCTTTCCCTGCTTTCATCACGTCCACCGCCTCCTGCACCTCTTCCCTGGTAATGTCCGCAACAAGTCTTTCTTTCAAAAATGACATCCGAGCACCACCACCCACAGCAACGATGTCAGCCTCTCTGTCATCCTCGACATTCAACAACTCATCAAAACACTCGGCCCACCTCTTCCGTACATCACCACTTTCCAACAACAACTGGCCGTTTTCATCTTTCACCACTTCCTTCTTTCCGGTCCCTCCCTGTCTCACCCTCTTCACCTCTTTCCAGAACATCTTTTTGTTCTCCTCAAAATTCTGGCACAACCGTCTGCCCCACCTGGCATCAGCGTCCCTTTTGGCTCTCCTCACCACCCGCTTCACCT
>SDVV010010427.1:0-16260 GCA_016164225.1 Gammarus roeselii
ATGCCCTAGCAACTCGGTCACGTTTCACGCTCCTCGGTTCACGCTTTTCGGTTCACGCTCCTCGGTTCACGCTCCTCAGTTCACGCACCTCTGCCATAGCAACTCGTTCACGGTTCACGCTCCTCAGTTCACGCACCTATGCCCTAGCAACTCGTTCACGGTTCACGCTCCTCAGTTAACGCACCTCTGGCCTAGCAACTCGTGGCTCAAGAATTAGAAAATGTGGTCACCTAGTTCCCCAAGCAGGTCACCTAGTCTCCCAAGCAGGTCACCTAGTCCCCCAAGCAGGTCACCTAGTCCCCCAAGCAGGTTGACAAATGTATCGCCCATTTGCTCACGCAAAAACCCCGAGTTCTGTGTAGCGTGACAACTTTCTGAACGAAGGGGTAAAATGTTCTCCACTTCATCTACATCCATTGTTCCGAATGCTTTGCCTGTAACTGGGCTCTTAAGGGCTCTAAAAAGTAAAGGATGAGTAAAACGGGTCCTCAAATCATGGTCCCATGAGCCTCATACCATAACTTAATAATGTTGGGAATGGTTTCACTCGTCAACTCCTTGACCGAGCAATGGAACCTGATCAAAGACTCAGTTTGTATACAGACGGTGGAGGACCTACAGACTGGAGACACACTTCTCAGAATCTCTAAACTTGGATTCAAGCTATTGACGGCGGCTATCATTACTAATGCTAAGGGACCTCTTGAAGCTGTTAGCAGCGTACAGTAGCGAAAGAAAATTCGTTGATGATAAAAGATTAAGTGAAATCTTCAATGATCAATTACCGCTCGATATTTGAACTCATTGAAAATTTAATTGATGTTATCCATTAGGAAGGATTGTCCAGAGATAAAACCGTAAGAAATTTCGATATGAAGTTTAATCCACGTGGGAAAAGTCTAGTTTGTCTTTTCGGTTATAGACTAACCATGAAAGAATTTTATTTCGCTATTGTACATCACGACACACGTCCTGGCTGGAGAGAACGTCTGGATGTCGTAACGTCTAGATGCGTTACGTCTGGATGTCGTAACGTCTGGATGTCGTATCGTCTGGATGTCGTAACGTCTGGATGCCATTACGTCAGGATGTCGTAACGTCTGGATGTCGTATCGTCTGGATGTCGTAACGCCTGGATATCGTAACTCAGTGAATAATCCTGAAAGGTAAGTATGGTTGGCCGTATGGGCGCCCAAATCCCTCTTGATGACAGTGACAAAAGTCTGAGATTTATTGCTCCATTCAAATCTGACCTCATAGCCTCATCATGAACCGCTTTGTTCCATACTAAATGGTGCGCATTTGTTGCGCAGTGGAACACAATAGCAACTCGACTTTAGATGTAAACTTCTTGCCATCAGTGTCTGATTCTTTTCACATTTCACTACGATTCCATCGTATGAGAAAATGGCTGGAAAACATTGCTGCTCTCATACATTTTAAGTGGTATTAAATTCACAGCAAACGGAGCCCCCTCTGGCAATTTCATCAAGAAAGATCTCGTGACGGCACTTCTGAAAAAACTTGGTTAGTTGAACATCCACGGACAACTATCCAGGGCAGCTAATTATGTTCCAATGATACCTAATTATAGGCTCGTAAAGCAGACCACCAAGAATCAACACGAAACGGAAACAACAATTTCATTGAGTACAGAACAACACAGACGGGTGCTGAAGAGTTCACAGTTGCAGGCCTCCCAAATTTCCACGATCTACCTCGTAAAATTCACGATTGCGCGACCTTAGCTTCTTTCAAGCACAAATAAATAGTTGTGTTGCTTGCCCGGCGGCAGGACTTCACAGGATACCTCTGTCGATGTCCGGCGATGCCCGGCGGCAGGAATTCACAGGATGCCACTGTCGATGTCCGGCGATGCCCTGCGGCAGGACTTCACAGGATGCCACTGTCGATGTCTAAACACGAATCGCTGAGAGCGTCAATAATATTCTGCAGCACTTGCAATACATGATCTGTATCATTCTGGCATAGAACACAGAGGTGAATGTCAGAGGGATTTATTGGATTTACTGTGTCCTTCTGAGTTCTGCTTGTTTGATAAAGTTAGTCCTATTGTTGTGTGTATATAAATAATGAATCTGCTGGCTTTTTATTGTTCTCGAACAAGAAGTAACGCTGACAATCAAAATTTCATTTTACAATTTCCTATTCTTCCCTTTCCAAATGTGATCATTGAGATTTCTACTTGTTTTCACCATGAAAGTATTTATCTTTGTTTTCTTCGAACAAAAAGCAGTCATGTAATATCCATGGTATCCCCTGCTTTCGCATTCTTTCTTCAGCACAGTTATTCCATTTGATTTTTTTTTGTTTCCGCCTTGTAAGTAACACTTATAATAGAAAAAGATATTCTTATATTACCATTGCGAATGATATGTATAGATATGTGTGTATGTACATGTATATATGCATGTACGCTGTACAATACAGTAGGTCGCTGTACGCTGTACAACATTGTAGGTCGCTGTTCATTCTGTTATAGCAAAGCAGTGTATTTTATCTAATTTTATTCCGCTCAACTCATCGAGGCAAAATTATTTAATTCCATTTTCCTCTTGTTTCATGAACCTAAAATAGGAAAATTCATAATCACGTGACGACAGGGAATCACCTGTCGCAAAGTCACGTGACGACAGGGAATTACCTCTCGCAAAGTCACGTGACGACAGGGAATTACCTCTCGTATATTCACGTGACGACAGGGAATCACCTCTCGTATCGTCACATATGATAAGGAAATACGTATCTTTCACGAAAGCCGAAAGGTACAGATGACTGGATCGTATAAACACGCATGTTCATCAGATTTGTTTGTTCGGGTTAACATTAAACGTAGTTTCGGATATTTGTGTACAGTCATCCACCAATTTTACGTGAAACTAAAATACCATACCGTTTGTTTATGCATATGTTTTTCATTTTGTAGGTGGAGTGTTGGAGGAGAAGTGCTTGACAGGGAGAGGAGGGGTGGGGGATCAGCTAGAAGTATGACGCTGCTCTCGGCGCCGTTTCTGGAGGCTTAGTAGCGAGGAAGCAGCGAGAGTTGGTCGGGCAGGCGCCGTTGGACGGGGCTTAATTGGAACAGCTGTTGAAGAACAAAGGATGCCTCTGTTTTCGAGGGCGTTCCCATACCAGCTAGAGAGGGAGAAGGGGGAGGGGCTAGTAATGCTTGGCAATGCTTGTTTCCTGATAACAAAGGTGTGAAGGTTGCCTCTCTTTTTACCGGGAAGAGGTGAGGGAATGGAGGTATGTCTATTAAATGAGGAAGTCATGAATAATTTTTTTCCTAATTCAAATCCTTTGAATTTAGATAAATTCACAGGTACTGTAAATGTAGACAAATGCTATTTGCGCTTTATTTATCATTTGTATTCATTAAAAATGTATAGTATTGTTCCATGTTATTGATGTCTTCATGGTCAGTCGGGCATTTTTATCATACAAACATACAAACAGGCACGTTTTTTTATTTTTTATTTGTTATTTCATCAAGTGCAAATGATGACCTTCTTCGTGAAACTGTTGATGAGAGGAGTATCTACATGATGTGTGCTCTATTGTTTGATTCTCTCCTACTCTCTATGTCAAATTACTTCACATATGTTGTAAATAATTTAACGATGTCGCTGTTTAGCTCCTTGCTCATGGGTAGTTACAAAGGCTTGCTTGCTTATGCTGATATTAGCTGAAAATGAAATTATATGAAACTATCTTTGTATGAAAGCAACCCAATGTGCAAACATGAATACTGAATTGTTTGTACAAGCGTTTCACACGAATTACCCACGTCAGGGTTTGTGAAAAGATAACAGTTCAAGTTAAATATTTTGATTTCCTTTTCATTTATGCGTTCGTTACCGGCCGTTTGTTTGCAAAACATTTTTGCCTCATGCATATTTCCGTCAAACTTCTAAAGTGACACTTTTTCTACTTTTTTTTGTCATTTTCCTTTCCTATCACGATAATTTAATTTCTGGTCAAGCGCTGGAGCTTTTTCCAGCTTCGTTACCAACGAGAACCTGCCCATCGTTAATTGAGGAGGTCGGTGACCCTACCAGTCCACCGCACCATTGTGAGGTCGGTGACCCTACCAGTCCACCGCACCATTGTGAGGTCGGTGACCCTACCAGTCCACCGCACCATTGTGAGGTCGGTGACCCTACCAGTCCACCGCACCATTGTGAGGTCGGTGACCCTACCAGTCCACCGCACCATTGTGAGGTCGGTGACTCTACCAGTCCACCGCACCATTGTGAGGTCGGTGACCCTCCCAGTCCACCGCACCTTTGTAGTGCGCCGCGAGACAAGGAAAAATCCGGTAAGGAAAGTCTCCTACTCTGAACCTAACTTCATTTTACTCGTCTACTTTGACACGATAAATTACTTCTCGACATCACAATATTCCTTAAAAAAACAAACTCAACTTACCAGACGATTCTCCTTCTATGCATGCCAAGGATCAATTCCTTTGCCAGGTGGCCGTCACCATTAACTCGCCACCCATTCCATTACTTCATTTCAAAGGAACGTATTTGGAAGATACACGAAGACAAGTGTCCCCCAAAAGACCCTGGTAATGCGAATTTGATTACTACATTCAGACGCTCCCTCGCCGCCTTATTCTGTGCCGTTGCTAAAGAAATCTGGTTAAAATTTTGCGCGTCGACTGCCCTATGCTTGAGGCATTTAGGGGCGCAAGAGGTGAAGTTTGCCAGTGGACAGGCCTCAGTTTTTGGGTATTAAGGGGCTAAATAGGTGAAGTTTTTCCGTTGAATGGCTTTTCATTATGGAATTTAGGGGCGTTATAGTTGATGTTTACCAGTGGGCAGGCCTCAGTTTAGGCTATTACGGGGCGAAACAGGTGACGTCTTCCTGTTAAGTGGCCTCAGATTATGGTATTTAGGGGCGATTGAAGTGAAGGTTGCCAATTATGTTGGTCTCTGTTTTGAATGATTAGAGATTCAGGGGGTGTGCCAGTGAATACGTTTATCTTCAGGGTATTTAGGGGCGAAACTGGTGAAGTTTGCCAGTTGACAGGCTTCTGTGTAGGGTATATGGGACAAAATATTTACAGTTAACAAGTAGACTGCTCTCTACTTGTGGTACGGAAGGGCGAAAAATGTGATGCTAGCCAGTGGACTGCCCTCTGTTGGGGATATTTAGGGGCGTAAGTTTACCGGCTTTATGATTACGGTGTTTACGGGTAAAAAGAGGGAAGTTTGCCAGTGGACAGCCCTCATCTGTGGGTATTTAGGAGCAAATTTGGTGAAGTTTTCGAGATGACTTGCCTTGGTGTAGGATATTTCGAGTTGAAAGGGGGTGCAGTTTGCCGGTCGACTGCTAGTGGTTTTGAATATTTAGTGGCAAAAGAGATGAGGCTTGCCGTTGGTTGACAGCTGTTTACGACAGCTGTTTACGACAGCTGTTTACGACAGCTGTTTACGACATTTAAGGGCGAACGAAACGAAGTTTAAATGCGGAGTTTCCTCCATTCAACCAACAGGTAAAGAGGGAAAAAGTTTCCCGCTTATATTACCTTAAAAACGCTATTGAAGTATACGATAGCGACAGCTAGGAAGTACGGGATAAATTGGGCAGAGCTTTACTGGTTCACTTGCCCCAACGAAGCTGAGGAGGGATTTAGGAGAGTAAGAGATGAGGGAAGGGCTTGCCTTTACAAATCTGAGGGGTGTTAAGGAGGTTAAGAGATAGACGGAAGGGTTAGGAGGTAGAAGGAAGGGCTTTGAGATAGAGGGAAGGGTTAGGAGATAGAGGAAAGAGTTAGAGGATAGAGGAAAGGGTTAGGAGATAGAGGAAAGGGTTAGGGGATCGAGGGAAGGGTTAGGAGATAGAGGAAATGGTTAGGGGATAGAGGAAAGGGTTAGGAGATAGAAGAAAGGGTTAGGAGATAGAGGAGAGGGTTAAAGGATAGAGGAAAGGGTTAGGAGATGGAAGAAAGGGTTAGGGGATAGAGGGAAGGGTTAGAAGATGGAAGAATGGGCTTGCATTTACAAAACTGAGGGGGTATTTGTGGGGTTAAGAGAGAAAGAGAAGGACGGGTGTATGGGGCTGCGGAGAAGAATGCTGTACATCCTGGGATTCATGGGCTGTCAGAAGGAAGAACGGAAGGAGAGGAATACTCGGGCATGACTCAGCTCGTTATTTGACGAGGAATATTCTTCAGGAATGCTCGAATATAGGAATGGGAACACAAGAAGGGTGGGTGACATTTTTCTTACCAAGATAATTGGGATTTGAATGCCGAAATGCCGACCGATTATTATATTGAGTAAGCCGATTCGGACATATTTAATGGTATGCAGTGGTCCTTCCTGAAAGATCCTTGAGCCGGATAAGGACGTATCTAATGGTTACAATGGGCCTTCCTGGAAGATCCTTGAGCCGGATAAGGACGTATCTAATGGTTACAATGGGCCTTCCTGGAAGATCCTTGAGCCGGATAAGGACGTATCTAATGGTTACAATGGGCCTTCCTGGAAGATCTTTCAGGCAATGTTGCCGAGGCATTGTATTTTTTTAACGGCCTGCGTGTGGGCTAGTGAGGGGGTTACAAAAAATATTTGACCTAAAGAGTGGAATTAAAGACGTGACTGCCTCGAATTAATGTTGTAAGATTTCATGGTGGAATGTTGTGGAGAACTGTCGAATGATTAAATTGTGGTGACCGCACTGTAAACAATAATTATTGACCGCACTGTAAACAATAATCGGTGACCGCATTGTAAACAATAATCGGTGACCGCTCTGTAAACAATAATCGGTGACCGCGCTGTTAACGATAATCGGTGACCGCACTGTAAACAATAATCAGTGATCGCACTGTGAACAATAATCAGTGACCGCACTGTAAACAATAATCAGTGACCGCACTGTAAACAATACTCGCTGGCCGCACAGTAAACAATAATCAGTGACCGAACAGTAAACAATAATCGTTCACCGCACTGTAAACAATAATCGGTGACCGCATTGTAAACAATAATCAGTGACCGCAATGTAAACAATAATCGGTGACCGCACTGTGAACAATAATCGATGACTACACTGCAAACAAAAATCAGTGACCGCACTGAAAACAATAATCGGTGACCGCACTGTGAATAATAATCAGTGACCGCACTGTATACAATAATCGGTCACCGTACTGTAAACAATAATCGGTGACCGCACTGTAAATAATAATCGGTGGCCGCACTGTAAACAATAATCGGTGACCGCACTGTAAATAATAATCGGTGAGCGCAGTGTAAACAATAATCGGTGACCGCACTGAAAACAATAATCGGTGACCACACACTAGCAATAATCGGTGACCGCGATGTAAACAATAATCGATGACCGCACTATGAAAAATAATCGGTTACCGCATTGTAAACAATAATCAGTGACCGCACTGTAAACAATAATCGGTGACCGCACTCTAAACAATAATCGGTGACCACACTGTAAACAATAATCGGTGACCGCACTGTAAACAGTAATCGGTGACCGCACTGTAAACAAGAATCTGTGATCGCACTGTGAACAATCGATAGCTGCACTGTAAACAATATTCGGTGACCGCACTGTTAACAATGATCGGTGACCGCACTGTAAACAATAAGCGGTGACCGCACTGTAAACAATAATCAGTGACCGCACTGTTAACAATAATCGGTGACCACACTGTAAACAGTAATCGGTGACCGCACTGTAAACAGTAATCGGTGACCGCACTGTAAACAATAGTCGGTGACCGCACTGTAAACAATAAGCGGTGACCGCACTGTAAACAATAATTGGTGACCGCACTGTAAACAATAAGCGGTGACCGCACTGTTAACAATAATCAGCTGTAACTAACCGTTGGGTACCAGTAATTCGGACGTCGGCACTCGACGTTATTTACGGGGAAAATTACCCTCTTTATCGAACAAAGGCTTTGCCGTGTCATTGAGAAAATGTGCCATCGGTAAAATTAAGCAAGGAACGCAATTATTTTGCATGGTTTCTGGTTGGGGTGGCTTGAATCGAGTTTTGACCGCTGGTTAGCTTTTGGTGATGGAGGCACATCGTTTCTTTGAGATCTCCTTTAGAGTGCTAAACTGAGGTACATTTTTGTTTCGAGTTCGTGTTTTTTTATTACGTTCATCATTTAATGGAATATTGAAATACAGTGAAATGCAGTTCTATGTTCATAACAGTGTCTGGAAACGTATTTAAATCGAAAAATTGCTGAAACTCATTGCTCTGAAACTACATCGGATTGCAATATAACGGGAACCCATTTTTATAAAATAACGTTATTTAGGCAAAAAATTACATGAGGCACGGTAAATATAGACAATTTTTTTCTTGAGAGAATGAGTATAAGGGGAGGGAGCGGAATATGACCTCATCCGCCGTAAACCAGAACAAAACGTTATAAAAATATACACAAATCATCAAATCCGCCGTTTTTTTTTTTTTTTTTTTTTTTTTTTTTTTTTTTCACAGTGCGGCTGATCTTGCTGAAACTGGTGCTTGCAATACTATTTTCTATGCTTTTGGTGTAGCAATACTATAGGCAATATACTGGTGCTTTCAACACTATTTGCTATGATACTGGTTGTAGAAGATAATTCGGCTTAGAACAATCAGTGACCAGCAAATTTTACCACCGCATTTGGTCGGGTTGCCACTCGCTAAAGTTCTCAAACATTGGATTAATTTTGCCTCGATTGGATCGATGACTGCCCAAGGTTCGAATCCTTTTCGTGGCTAAGCTTGGATTAACTCCCTATCGCGTGACACGGGCAGGCAGCAATTGGTATCCTGGGCACGGGGTAGAACGCCTGACGACGAAATAATGTGAGCACAGAAATGAACTCCAGATTGTGACGTCAATACTTTGGTCCTCAGGGCAGCTGAGGTACGTCAGTCTTGGGCTGACATGATACAGGTTGCTGGAGTACGAAGAAAATACACCACACATGCATAATTCCTAGGGTTGATTTTATTTTGGATGTACGTGTTTGCGTTCGTGAAATTGTTAGACAGACACAAGAAGACGTTATAGAGTAGACGTTGTAGAGAACTAAAAGTTCGTGATACTTTCAAATATAGCGGAGGATACTTTCAGAAGCTAGCTAAATAATAAATAACTTTATCTTCCTGTCTATTCCACTCAAGTACTTGTAATAGCCTCGTCATCTTCCTGTTTAGTCCACTCAAGTACTTGCAATAGCCTCATCATCTTCCTGTCTAGTTCACTCAAGTACTTGCAATAGCCTCGTCATCTTCCTGTCTAGTCCACTCATGTACTTGCAATAGCCTCATCATCTTCCTGTCTAGTTCACTCATGTACTTGCAATAGCCTCATCATCTTCCTGTCTAGTCCACTCATGTACTTGCAATAGCCTCATCATCTTCCTGTCTAGTTCACTCAAGTACTTGCAATAGCCTCGTCATCTTCCTGTCTAGTTCACTCATGTACTTGCAATAGCCTCATCATCTTCCTGTCTAGTCCACTCATGTACTTGCAATAGCCTCATCATCTTCCTGTCTAGTTCACTCAAGTACTTGCAATAGCCTCGTCATCTTCCTGTCTAGTTCACTCATGTACTTGCAATAGCCTCATCATCTTCCTGTCTAGTCCACTCATGTACTTGCAATAGCCTCATCATCTTCCTGTCTAGTTCACTCAAGTACTTGCAATAGCCTCGTCATCTTCCTGTCTAGTTCACTCATGTACTTGCAATAGCCTCATCATCTTCCTGTCTAGTCCACTCATGTACTTGCAATAGCCTCATCATCTTCCTGTCTAGTTCACTCAAGTACTTGCAATAGCCTCGTCATCTTCCTGTCTAGTTCACTCATGTACTTACAATAGCCTCATCATCTTCCTGTCTAGTTCACTCAAGTACTTGCAATAGCCTCATCGTCTTCCTGTCTAGTCTACTTAAGTAGTTGGGTCACTATTAATCGACAATCAATTGCGTTCAACTCCGCCTCATCACGATTGATTAAAAATTTTAATTTGTTTCCGAACTACAAATGAATTTTCATGTTAATATTTTTGACAATTACTATTTTATTCAAATTCCATAGTTATGGAGACTTGCCTATTTTTTCTGTTCGACTGTTAATTTACCACTGTTCATACATTTTTCACATTTGTCATTGACTTAATCTCGTCGCGAGCCGTTGGCCAATCAGCAGTTGTGAATCAGTATCATTGTTTCCCCTTTTCCCAGATTTTTATCCGAAGCTTTTTCCCTATCTTACCCGATTTTTTTCTGCATTTTTCTCAGAGTGCGAAAAAATATACCTTTCCATTTTATACACCGCAAATTATTCGAACGTTGAGTATCCCTGTATATACCGCTAAACAGATGAAGTATTAAATATACCGTCATTTATTCCTGTATTGAATACATCGCAAAATTATTCAAGTGTTAATTCACACCGTAAAATCATTCAAGTATTGAATATAACGCAAATTATTCATGTATTATTTCATGAGTGGCATTTGCACCCAATCTATTCTCCACTTACTGCATTCCACAGTAACACACATGTTATACCTTATCTAATTTTAATGATCATACTCTCTGACTGCAATCAACGCTTGTCCAAATATAGTTTTTCCTACTGAGTCGTACCCATGACAACCATCTTACAATCGTACACCGCAAAGTCAACTTCTCCTATTCAAATCCCAATCAGTCAAACATTTATACTCCGCGCAGTCATCTTCTATTCATACCTTCGAAGTGATCCCTCATTCATATTTCAAGCAGTCATCTTCTATTCATACCCACGATGTGATCCCCCATTCATACCTCAGGCAGTCATCCCGTATTCCTACCCCCCACACTCCATTCATGTGCCGTGTCCTCTAAGGGTCACCCCATCACACCCCAACCTGAGAGAGATGCTGTAATGTATTCAGCATCACGGAGAGCATCTCAGGCCTTCTCTTCTACCCTAGACTTTCAAGAACTTCCCGTAAAAAGCGAGGCCAATTTTCAGAAACGGGATATTTGTTAGGTGCAGTGACACAGTGAGGGAAGGGCAGCGTGTGCTGGGGCAGAGCTTGTTCTGGAGGAGGCGGCGGAGGCTAAAAGAGTACGAGGATGTGGAACAGTGAGGGAAGGGCAGCATGTGCTGGGGCAGAGCTTGCTCTGGAGGAGGCGGTGGAGGCTAAAAGAGTACAAGGATGTGGAACAGTTAAGGAAGGGCAGCGTGAGCTGGGGCAGAGCTTGTTCTGGAGGAGGCGGTGGAGGCTAAAGAGGTAGAGGATGTGGAACAGTGAGGGAAGGGCAGCATGTGCTGAGGCAGAGCTTGTTCTGGAGGTGGTGGTGGAGGGTAAAGAGGAAGAGGAAGTGGAACAGTGAGGGAAGGGCAGCATGTGCTGGGGCAGAGTTTGTTCTGGAGGAGGTGGTGGAGGCTAAAAGAGGTAGAGGATGTGGTACATAAATATAGGGCGGATATTCTCTGATATACGGAAAGATTGTGGAGGCTTCCCACACAAGGTGGATGACTATGATGAGGATGAGGAGGTGGTGGATGAGTGACGGAATGCTGAGATTCGCTGAGTTGCGGGCGGCGATAAGAGGCTGAGAAGGATGAGACGCAGAGGACGAAGAAGAATATGGTTGATTTAGAAGGAATAAGAGACTGGGAAGGATGAGACGCAGAGGACGAAGAAGAATGTGGTTGATTTAGAGGGAATAAGAGACTGGGAAGGATGAGACGCAGAGGACGAAGAAGAATGTGGTTGATTTAGAGGGAATAAGAGACTGGGAAGGATGAGACGCAGAGGACGAAGAAGAATGTGGTTGATTTAGAGGGAATAAGAGACTGGGAAGGATGAGACGCAGAGGACGAAGAAGAATGTGGTTGATTTAGAGGGAATAAGAGACTGGGAAGGATGAGACGCAGAGGACGAAGAAGAATGTGGTTGATTTAGAGGGAATAAGAGACTGGGAAGGATGAGACGCAGAGGACGAAGAAGAATGTGGTTGATTTGGAAGGGAATAAGAGACTGGGAAGGATGAGACGCAGAATACGAAGAAAATGTGGTTGATTCGGAAGGGAATAAGAGGGTGGGAAGGATGAGACGTGGAGGACGAAGAAGAATGTGGTTGATGTGGTAGAGAATAAGAGGCTGCATGGGAAGGATGAGACGTAGAGGACGAAGAAGAATGTGGTTGATGTGGAAGGGAATAAGCTAGTTATTTGTCTAGATGTGGCGGAAAGGAACTGTGAAATATTCGCCAAATAAGTGGATGACGTCCGACGCGGAGGAGGAAGTGGATGGAAGAGGTGAAGGATGTGAATAAGAAATGAAGTGTTGCGGCATACTTTAGGCCACAGTCGAGGATCAGACTGGAGTGTAAAGTTCTGGCAAAGGATAACCTTTGTGTGCATCAACAGGATGCAGCTGTTCGATACTTCACTGAATGGAGTGTCTACGGAGGATATGCCGAGTGCAAGCGTGCCATGTTGATGGGAGGTAGCCTTGTGGCAGGTATGCAATGTTTGAGATACGACTTTTGGGCGGTACGTGATCGGAGTCAGGCCTCAGTAACGCTAAATAATCGTAAATTCTCTCACATCAAACTTTGATCACAGCTTTCTGTATTGAATTCCAGTATAGAGGATATTACGTCAAGTAATTCATGCTGGATATATTATTGCCTGAGAATAGATCCGGTCTGACCACCGTCGTCCGGACGCTGACCACCGTCTTCCGGACGCTGACCACCGTCTTCCGGACGCTGACCACCGTCTTCCGGACGCTGACCACCGTCTTCTGGACGCTTACGACCGTTCATCGCCCCGTCAACAACCGTTTATTGCCCTGTGAACCCTGGGATTGATTATGTATTTTGTAATTCGTCAACTGGCCCGCTCTGGGCGTGAGGGCTGGATTACTGGCCCGCTCCGGGCGTGATAGCTGCATTACTGGCCCGCTCTGGGCGTGAGGGCTGGAACTGGCCCGCTCTGGGCGCTAGGGCTGGATTACTCTTGGATCACTTATGTATTACTCATGGGTTACTCGTGGATTACTGATGGCAAGGGTGTAGCGACGCACACAGGCAGGGAATTAGGGTGAAGCAGCATCGGCCGCTGATTAGATGATGATCTGTCAGATGATGTACCGAACATGGCAGACTGTACAGCGCTTCTATCAGAAAGTTGCTGTTGCTTTATCGTACTTGCAGGTACTCATTCTGATTTTTTTTCAATTTCCTGCGCCAAGTGAGTATTCATCTAGGAACACATACCAACTCAACGTATTTACGCAGACGCTCTCAATCAATTCGATTTTTTTTTTAACACACTTTACTTGTCTGAGAAGTTGACCTGATATAGATCGAATAATAACCAAGCCTTCCATTTACTGTTTGATTTTTAAAGGCCAACGCCACGACAACCGGTATAGCACACCTTGCTGAGTAATAAAGTTTTGTATCTGCCGCCTCTTAACAGCCAGTCTTTAAGCCTGAGCGCCAGTTCGGGGTTACAACAATCATAAATGTACAATAGTAGCAGCACTGGCTGGGATAACATCCCAAATCAATAGAACTAAAGCACTCTCTAGGATTATTGTAGCTTCCTTCATCTAATTCATCAAACAAATCTCTCCAATTGTTTTTTTTCCTGATGCACACAAAGTTGCTAAAATTTGTTCATTGTTTAAAAATTGAAGTTAATCAGACTTTAAAATGAATTGTCAATTATACGGAAAAAAAATCATGTTACACTATTTACACACCTTGTATCTAATAACCTACTTAGCCAAATAAGTATGCTGTTAAGCTTACGAAAACACCGACCATGCGTTATTCCATTTCAGTGGAGATGTTATTGATGGTTCGATTGTGGAAGAGTCAATGCTGCAACCATGAAGAACCTTAACAAAGTTTGCGATTGCTTTTTCAATGAAACGTTGGTAGCGAAATAGCAGCATTACGTAGTTAGTGTTCTTAACAAAAATAAGACCGGAAGTTATCAGCTTGATTGAAAACACTTAGTGAGTTGGAATAAAGGATCATCTCTCAGTACGCGTAATGTGGTAGTACCGCAAGGGCGGATCCTCCGATCTTTGTTCTTCTCTATCAATGATCTTGTGCTCATTAGCGGCAGGTTGTCCTTTTTAATTTTTGCAGATGAAACAATGACTACTATTTCTAATAAGACTAATCAATTGGCCCACGGTTCATACTGGTTCACATCAAATAAATGCTAACGGTAGACGATAGGACGCTAGGGACGATATTCTCCATGAGGAAGATGCACATCTCAAGCACACTGATTCGGTGTACAGGTCAACCAAGTGTATATGTAGCATAAATAACATGTTTTGGTGTTATAGTGTTCTAGAGACTTGACTGGAAAAATGTCATCTCATTGCTTGCCTTGAGATGGTCCAAGACAGCTTTGACAAAATAAGTCTGTATTGGATCAAAAAGTCTTCTTTAGGTGCAGAAATTCATGAATAGTAGTTTATTTCCTTAATGCAAATCACCATGACAACCAGCTGTCGTTCGTTAGTATGATCGCCTTTTCAATGCTTTTTTTAACATTTATTTACTCGCCATTCTTGTTATCTCGAACATTTAGGAACCCTTTTAGCAATAAGCGCATTTTGATAGACCCATCGAAATGTTTATATGCGGTGCATGCGTGATATGTTACATTGACTACTGTGTCAAAACTTGTGATTCGTGCGGCAAACATTTCACGAATGAATGTTACAAAGGAAGAGATGAAGTGTTGGACAGTTCCATCTCTCAGTGTGTTTAATAAAGGTCAGTGTAAACAGTGAACAGTTATTAAACCTTATATGCCAATACTTTACTTATCTTATTTTTTGGGAAATCAGTTGTTCAATGGAACGTTTTCATTTGTCATGACATAAGGAACGGTGAAGACTAGACAGTGCCCTTCAACAACATACATTGATGGTCGAGACTAACTGTGAAATTATTCACGACTATTATTTATAAGTCCGCATTCAGTATATTTGAGTAACAAATGTTGTCTTCAGAACAGCTCACGCTGACGAAGATTGGTTTCCTCTTGTCAGAGCAGCCCACGCTGACGAAGATTAAGTTCCTCTCGTCTGAGCAGCTCACGCTGACAAAGATTGGGTTCCTCTTGTCAGAGCAGCCCACGCTGACGAAGATTAAGTTCCTCTTGTCTGAGCAGCTCCCGCTAACGAAGAATGGGTTCCTCTTGTCTGAGCAGCTCACGCTGTCAAAGATTGGGTTCCTCTTATCTGAGCAGCTCACGCTGACGAAGATTGGGCTCCTCTTGTCTGAGCAGCTCACGCTGTCAAAGATTGGGTTCCTCTTGTCTGAGCAGCTCACGCTGACGAAGATTGGGCTCCTCTTGTCTGAGCAGCTCACGCTGTCGAAGATTGGGTTCCTCTTGTCTGAGTAGCTCACGCTGACAAAGATTGGGTTCCTCTTGACTGAGCAGCTCACGCTGTCGATGATAGGGTTCCTTTTGTCTGAGCAGCTCACGCTGACGAAGATTGGGTTCCTCTTGTCTGAGCAGCTCACGCTGACGAAGATTAGGTTCCTCTGGTCTGAGCAGCTCACGCAGACAAAGATTGGGTTCTTCTTGTCTGAGCAGCTCACGCAGACGAAGATTGGGTTCTTCTTGTCTGAGCAGCTCACGCTGACGAAGATTGGGTGCCTCTTGTCTGAGCAGCTCACGCTGACGAAGAGTGTGTTCTTCTTGTCTGAGCAGCTCACGCTCTCGAAGATTGGGTTCCTCTTGTCTGAGCAGCTCACGCTGACGAAGATTGGGTTCCTCTTGTCTGAGCAGCTCACGCTGACGAAGATTGAGTGCCTCTTGTCTGAGCAGCTCACGCTGTCGAAGATTGGGTTCCTCTTGTCTGAGCAGCTAACGCTAACGAAGAGTGGGTTCCTCTTGTCTGAGCAGCTCACGCTCGCGAAGATTGGGCTCCTCTTGTCTGAGCAGCTCACGCTGATGAAGATTGGGTTCCTCTTGTCTGAGCAGCTCACGCAGACGAAGATTGGATTCCTCTTGTCTGAGCAGGTCACGCTGACGAAGATTGGGTTCCTCTTGTCTGAGCAGCTCGCGCAGACGAAGATTGGGTTCCTCTTGTCTGAGCAGCTCACGCTGACGAAGATTGGGTTCCTCCTGTCTGAGCAGCTCACGCTGACGAAGATTGGGTTCCTCTTGTCTGAGCAGCTCACGCTGACGAAGATTGGGTTC